>VUQR01028987.1:0-10925 GCA_015108515.1 Hemichromis elongatus
CACATTGAAACAGATGTTTGTGAGAGATGTGAGTGTGCTAGCCTGCAAAGATGTAAGCTCAACTCAAAAAAAGAAGAAAGATTGATGCAGAATGTACAGTTTTGAAGAAGACACTGAGTTGAGCTTACATCTTTTACAGTTTGAATTGCCATTATGAGTCTAAGCACCTAGAAAAATACAAGAACATGAATGATGCAGAGCACAAACTAATATCTGAAACCAGAAGAACTTTTTTACAAAGGATTACACATCCAAGGAAGAAGCAGTCAAGACCAGCTTAGTGATTTCCCATAAAACTGTAACAACAGAAGCAGTAACAAAGGTAAACTATTCTCCGATGGGAAGTTCATTTGGCGAACTGTTATCCTGCCCATGAGGGAAAAAAAGAAACATTTGAGAATGTGCCTCTATCAGGGCAAATCATAACAAGACCGATCAAGGACACTGTGGGAAATCTGCAACTTACGCTGAAAAACAAAGTGGACAATTTGCACTGGACAAGTGATGTCCGTGACACAGCCCACTTACCCATCTTAATGCATCGGAAAACTAAAGTGTTTGAGATTGCAAGGAACAACATTCGTTCACGGTAACCACGTGTGTAGGATTAAATGGGAAAAACTGGCAGATGTGACCTCTGGTATACGTACAATAAAAGCTTAGTTACTTTAAACACTCGCAGGACATTTTATTAGATACGCAGCAAGTGGATGTGGTCAAGATGACCTGCTGAAGTTCAAAGCGAGAATCAGAATGCGGAAGAAAAATGTTTTAAGTGACTTAGAAAGTCACTTTGTTTTGATTGTTCCAGAAAATGCTGATCTACTGGGAATTTCCTACATGAACATTTCTAGGGTGTTCTTATATTATTTTTTCTTCTTTTCTTGTATATTGTTTTCTTTACTTTCACACTTTTGTGGTCTTGCTACTTAATTTCACTTGTGCAAGCAACTATACAATGACAATAAAAAGTTCCAAGTGGATGCAACTTCTGTCAATTAGGAACAGAAAACTGAGACTATACTTCAAATGCAGCCTGATTTCTGCTGCAATATTTGAAATTTTAGGATTAGAATATGGCATAATCAACATGAAAACATGCATCAATCCTGCCTTGTATCCATCCTTCAGGCTAGTGGTGGTGTAATGTACACTTTGCGACAAATCCCAGTCATTTCAAACTGGTTTCTTGAACATGACAATAAGTTCACTGTACTCAGATGGCCTTTTAAGTCCCCCAACAACTCTGCAGCAACTGTGTGATGCTGTCTTGTCAATATGGACCAAAATCTCTGAGGAATGTTTCCAGCACCTTCTTGACTCTTGTGCCACGAAGAATAAAGTCAGGTCTAAAAGCAAAAGGGGGTCCAAACAGGTACTAGCAAAGCATACCTAATAAAGTTGTCAGTGAGTGTTTTTATCCCAACATGCCAATTTAAATCATTCTCCCTGTAGTGTAGGGAAGGTTATTGTGACATTTATAAAGTTATCAACAAAAACTGACATTTGTCTTTATTGCCGAACACGGTCCAATCTAAGGAAGAAAAAAAAAAACATCGCCTGAAAATGACACCTCCACCACCTCCATTAAAAATGTGTTTTGTTGAAGAAACCTGAGTACAACAGCAGTATATGAACTCATATGTACCCCAGTGCCTGCCTTTATGGCTGATGACATTTCTGACCTGTAAAGAGATGACATTATGCAAATTGTACCAACATGTTTCCCACATGGGGGTCAGAACTCTCCCATGGACTTAACCTGAACAGCTGTGACATAATGGATGAGACAGTTAAACATATGCAAATCTAAAGTTTTTATGTTTAAATTAGCATCATGTTACAAGTACAGCTCAAACAGATTGGCTACTGTTATGTTATCCCTTGATTATGAAAGTTCAAAGAAGTAAAGAAAACTAGAGAGAATCAGTCTCTGCATTGGCCACAGGCTGTCAGATACTGTTCCCTTCAGTTTTCTTGTAAAAGAACAACTCTTCTTTACTGTGAAGGAGGACACAGATGAGCAGCTCAGAGTCTGAACCTGATTAAAAGAATGCTCTGTATGTGGAGGTGGCTTCAGGTCTTAATTAAAGCGCCATGGCTGTGCTTGTCTGTGACTCAGCAGTTTGCAGTATTACCCTGTAAGCTCAGTTTGCAATACGGTGAGCCTTACCTCAGTCCAACATGTGCATTAACACATCTCTTATCTACCCAAAGAACAAACCTTTGTGTGTATGGGTGTGTGAGGGAGTGTGTGCATGTCTAACCTATCCAGACTTATCCTGTCTCCTCTCTGAAGGGTTTCAGTTTCAGTCTTTTGTGTGTGCTGAACACCTCAGGTTGAAATCTGAGTGGAAATCAGGCATCTGGCTGCAGTTATGAGCTGTAATCCAACTCAAATCTATCAGAAATCACATCGTGCACACGCTTACAATACTCAACTTCCATTTTCTGTTGAACTCTCTTTTCACTGTGGAATGATTAGCACAAAACTATGGGACGCACATCACAGTAAAAATCACGGAAGGAACTACCACAGGATTTGTGTCTACATTTGCAGGTTTTTATGTGTGTAAATGTCATATACATATCAGTACAACCAAACAAGATAAAGATTTTTTTTTTTTTTTTAAAAAAATGTATTTGGTCTAAAACATGAGGCCAAGGGTCCTGTCTCTCTTCCCAAGTTTACATCCCAAGTAAGTCAGTCTTAAGTATTTTAATGCATCTGCAGCACTCCATAAAAGGCATGTTTATATGATGAATAAACATTTATTTTTAAGGGTGGATGTGACCACAAGATGTGCTGATGTTGGTTTAGTTTGTTCCAGTTATGTTGCACATACAGAATGAAATGTGTTAGGTACAGAGACTGAAGAAGAAGTGTGCAGAAACTATAATGAAAGAGGCATGCTTTAATTTGAATTGGAACAGAATTTGCAGATAAAAAGACAGGTCAAAAAGTTTTGCAAGGGTGCTGTTCAATAAGGAATTTATTAAATTAATAAATTCTCTTTTGGTTAATTAATGCTTTTATTTATTTCTATTTTTTAGGTAAAATGTAATGGTTTTTGCTGCCTCTTTGTGGTGAAATATGGGACTACATGCTTATGTTGGGCAATAAAAATAAACTAAAAACAGCCACGCAATAATATATCTTAATTATGTCTGTATCTTACACATAATTCATTTTTGGTTGCTCATGTTTTTAAAGTTAAATATTTAAACAAGTTGATTCTCACATGCACAAAAAATGGAGACTGATATCAGCACACAGTACATGTGTTAGTTGCAGTGGGGATGCCAAATACTACTTGTAAGTATCATTTCTGTAATTACGGCAGTAATGTAATAAACTAAAAAAAAACAAAAACAAAAAAAACCCCTCCAGACTACAAGCCAGTAGTTTCTTCAATTCAGTTACAAACTCTGTTTTCATCAGTGTCAGGAAATTTTAATTTGTTCATAAATATATAAAGACATAAAGATATAAAAGTCATCAAGATTAAAAGGTTACATTAGTTTGATACTTGTTACGCACATGAGGTACGAATCCTTCATGTGATGAAAACACAGATCTTCATATGATCTGGAAGCTGCAGAAGAGAAGAGGTGGAGGCAGTGAGGGGAGAGCTTATTGTACAATAAGTGTGGAAGCTTGTTTCCAACTCTGGGGGGAGGGGACTGCCACTCAGAGCTAAGCTGAAATTTCTTTGTAACCTGAAGGTCTTGACTTGTTAAGTATTTTTGAAATTTAGATTTACTCATAAATAAGGTGAAATGTAAGTCAAAATTTTTAAAATATACTGAGCTTCCGTGCAGACCTAGCGCCCCCTATCTAATTCTTCTGTTATTACGTGGTAGAGGTTTTTATGCTGCATCCAAAACAATAGATATAGTTTGTTGTTATGACGTAACATGTATTTTAAGACCAAATAATCATTTTGACGTAAGAGGACTCGTGGGCTCAAATTACACCTTAGCTCAGAGCTCGTTTTGTCACACAGCCACCATCTTGGAAAGTGTTTACTCTAGCAAACTAGCTGCACTTGCTTTGCAGCCCAATGTTTTTTTTTAACTCATTGGCTTCATTAACACACGTTTTGTTTAAAATATAGTAGCAGAACCAGCCAAACAAATCTGAAGACATTCAGGTAGCCACACTGTCATGACGTTATGATGGCAAAGGCTAAAAAACCTTCCCCTTTTTGAATGTAGTTGGGTTGTTGAACTTCATAAGCAGGGTCTCTTGCAGCGTGCCATTGCTGCTGAGGTGGGATGCAGTATGACAGTCATTTGGAATTTCTTAAATGTTCCTGAGGGTTATGGAACAAAAAAAGTCAAGTTGAAGACCCAACAAAATTTCACCAGCATTGAGCCGGAGGATCCAGTTGGCTATCCGTCAAGATACTTGACGATCCTTGACCCAAATTAAGGCCTTTGCTGGTGCCCCATAACCATCAGATGGCATCGGAGACTGAAGGGCTTCAAAAACAAAAAATATCTTCAAAGGCCTTGTCTCCTTGAACGCCACACAACTGACAATTTAAACTTTGCAAAAGAGCACCAAACATGGGACATTAAAAGGTGGAAGAAAGTTTTTTTATCTGATAAGAAAAAATTTAACCTTGATGATCCTGATGGTTTCCAACATTACTGGCATGACAAGCAGATCCCACCTGAGATGTTTTCTACGCGCCACAGTGGAGGGGGCCCCATAATGGTCTGGGGTGCTTTTTTTCTTCAGTGGAACAATGGAGCTTCAGGAGGTGCAGGGGCGTCAAACGGCCGCTGGCTAAGTCCAGATGTTGCAGAGAGCATCCCTCATGACCGAGGGCCCTCGTCTGTGTGGTAATGACTGGCTTTTTAAACAGGACAAAACTACAGTACACAATACCTGCAGGACAAGGGACTTCTTCCAGGAGAATAACGTCACTGTTTTCGACCATCCTGCGTGTTCTCCTGATCTAAATCCAATTTAGAACCTTTGGGGATGGATGGCAAAGGAGGTTTACAAAAATGCACAACAGTCCTAGAAAGTAGATGCCCTTCGTGTGGCCGTCTTCACCACTTGGAGAAATGTTATCACCCACTAATGGCAATGTTTGCATCAAGCATGCCACAATGAATTTTTGAAGTGATCAACAATAAGGAGGAGCTACTCATTACTGAGTTCATGTTTGAAACTTTGATTTCTGTATTGGGGGGGGGTAGGTTCTTTTTGGAGGCATGGTCCTAAACTTCTGATCAGCCATAAGAACGCCAGTTTCAACCTAAGGGTTGTTTTGCATGCTCAAAAAATGTTTTGTCTGACTCCCATTTCTTCTTGTTGCATCTTGAAGCTCTACTTGGAACCTTGTTAAGATCTAGCCACACAAATATAATTTTTTTCCCAAGAGGTCTTAAACTTTTGATGAAGACTGTAAATGGCACAGAGCCCATTAGGCTCATCTACCGCAGTGTGGCTCAAGTGGCCTGACACTTCCCAGAAATAACTGTTAACCAAGAAGACCAAGTACAGTAGTTTGTATCTTGAAGAAGCACATTTTCTATTCCTTTTGTAGCACTAAAATCAAAAAAAGACAAATCTGAAAAGAAATAATAAAAACATTCACACAGTTCAGTGTTTACACTAAGTGATGCCTTAGCTTTGTGGGCCACGAAGGGTGTTCACATCTGTAATGAAAGAACCAGTGCAGCCAGATGTTTTGTCAACACCCTTACATTAAAAATGAAAAACCACCATTTTACTCTCATAAGTCAGTTTAATCATAAATCCAGTATGTAAACAAACATTTACAGATGGTACAAGGAAAATGTGATGCATGCTAGAATCCTTTACTAGCAGCAGGCGGCGCTGATTATAAACCAAAGACCTGAAAATATGCTAATTTAAACAGCACCAGCTCAAACTTTAGGGTCAAACACTAAGTCCCTCCCTGCCTTTAACCAACTCTTCCCACTTCTTTGTATTCAGTAATTTCTCAAAAATAAAATATGCATGCTTTTTAGTTCCACCATACAGATGATGGCTCTCAAATATTTATAAAAAGTACTGTAAAATACATGAAGATGCAGATGTAGCATTGGCAAACATTTTGCACGGTGCACAAACTAAAACAATGGCACTAACTGGGTTTGTTTGGCTAAGTGACCTTTAAGATCTTGACCTTATCAAAGTAAAACAATGCACCATTATGTTAAAAAAGCAAAACAAAAACAAAGCATGCAATAGTCATACAAGTCAGTCCAATTATACAGAACAACACGAGCAGTGTTTCTTTGCATTCTTCTCCTTATAGAGCTTTCTTTAAAAATCGGTACTGGGGAATACATTTAAATTTGGCCCAGAGTGGTGAGAGACAAGCTATAAGACAGCTATAAGAAATAAATAAGCGTGCAATGATGTGATTGTACAATATCTGCGGTTGCCCTTGAAGTTCACCCTTGTCGTCCCAAAGCTGTGATGAGGTCCTGCAGTGGCTCGGTGTCTTCTGGATCCAGGAGCCCATGGTGCCGGCAGAAGAGCGTCAGGTGCGTGAAAAGCGTGTTGAGGTGCGGGTGCAGGCCCAGCTGGAGGGCCTCTCTGTAGTGCGACCAATAAATGTGAGCCATTGTCCTGAACATCAACAAAAACACCTTCTGGACCAGAAACACGAAGCCTGTTGGAAATGCTGCACCTGGGAAACGAGGATGAAGTGACGTTTTAAAACTGGAACTGGAACGTGCCGTGCAATTAGGTAACACGTGATGTAAATGCACTCTACCTGCTTTTGTAGGGAACACGTCTTCATCAGTCAGTAGGTCCTGAATGTATGACATGGCGTAGTCAAAGTAAAGCGGAGCAGAGCACTTAAGCTTCCTGCCATGGTCATCAGTCCAACTATAAACCCTGCGGATGAAAACGTACTGAAAGTTTACATAGAAACAACAGAATCCGAACTTGATGTTTTTTAAAGGTTAAATATTGTGATGGCACTGCTGGTAAAGACTGAGAAGCTGCTGAGAGCTCAGTCTGAAGACTGATTATGGTACATTATTCAAAGGTCAACCTCATGCTCACCCTAATGCTGTTAGCAAAAAGGCTGTTTACTGGCAGGTGTGTCGGGAAAAAGTGAAAAGCTTACTTTTAAAATCACATAAAAATCACTTTAACAAGACTAAAAGGAGCTTCTCCATCTGTTGGAGTCATTGGGGTAAACTGCCAACAATCAGCATGTGCTGATGTAAAATGTCCAGAGTACAGAGTTACCCATATATAATATGAATATAATATTATCAAGAACAGCTTTTGTATCTGCATACGGTGCCACAATTTGCATTATAATACTGAGTAACTTACACGTTGCCTGGTCCACAGGCAGTTGGGCATGTGCTGGGAGTGCAGAACTCTGATAGCGCACTGGAGAACAGGTTTATATGCTTGAAAAATGCCACAGCTGGAAATAAATAAATAAGCACAGCAACATTACATCTTGCACACGTTGCTGCTCTCTTTACTTCTTTCTTTTTGCAGAAAGAAGAAAAGTGGTGGGGGTTTAAAGAGCTACAGAGAAATAAGTCCAAACACAAATCTGTTACTACTTACTGTTGCTGGCAAGCCACTCTGCCTTGTCGACGCCAGGCGGCAGAGCTATGAGGGCATGCATGTCTGCATGTGTGATCCGCTGACACACATACTGCTGCTGCAGATATGGACGCGCTTCCTGGTTATTGTTATTAATTCCCCTTGGGAAGACAGTTCAGAGTTAATGAAGCAGACACAGAAAGAGAAAGAGCGGTAGACAGAAAAATATCGCTGTGTCTAACAACCGATGGGTCAGTAGATTAATGACTCCTGCTGCACTCAGTAGATAAGATGTGTTTAAGTTCTTTCATTGATCTTGCACTGTGTTGGCTGACACACACACATTTAAACATACGAGCACCGCTGTGACTGCAGACCTAAACATCCAATACACCAGCAGTTAATGTAATGAAGGCAGTCAATTCAGAGCCAGGGTAATTACTGTTAATGAAGCAGACTGCTGCAGCGGTCAATGCTGGAAAGCAAATAACTGAGCAAGATTGTGCAAGATAATGTAGAGCCGAGTGCTGAGGCCAACCCTGTTTGGGAAAACATCTCTTTTTCCTACATCGGTTTATATACTGCGCCTACTGATAAGCTACAGACAGGGCTTATTAATCAGGAAGGTGTGACAAATATAGATAGTGTGTACTGGGAATGGGAATGTATGATGTTTCAACATTTCAACTTTACAGTGTGATGGGGAGTCAAACCTGGCAGCAGAATTTGACTTTATTCAAAGCAGGGATGCAAGATAGCCTGCTCTGATCAGAAGCAACTACTCAGTTTTAGTCAAGACTTTGCAATATTAAAAGTGTAGTGGATCAGGCAGCTGTCACGCTCAGCTTTCTCTCACACACACGCACACGCAACAGCTGAGGGTTTACTTAGTATGACCTTGCCCGCTGTGATAAGGAAAACACTGTACTCTCCATGGGGTTTCACTCCCCCTGTGTAAATGTGTTAGTGTGTGTGTGTGTGTGAGAGAGAGAGTGTGCCTGCCAGAGATCGTTTGTGTAAAGGTTTAAACAGGAGGTCTTTTGTCCAATGTAAAAGGTCAGAGCAGTCAGAAAGGGAGGAAGAGTGTCAGAAATCAATGTAAACATTAGCTGTGCAAAGGTACAGTAGAGCAAAGCTTTGCCAAGCCATGACAAACTTTCCTAATGTCCACAGGAACTTCAGCTGCTCACATCCTGCTCTGTTACAGCTCACTGACATCAACTCAGTCACCCCCTCTCTTGGCTACAGGTTGTCAGCACACAAACACAAAGAACCCAAAACTAGCTGTCATGTTGTGTTTTTTGTGTAAACACTCTCCTCTGTGACCCTGCTCTCCTGCACTCGGCCATCTGTCCACTTTTACTTTGTCGACGAGCGGGTTTCTCTTCGCTGCGGCGAGCTGGTTGTAAAAGATTCAACCTGGGGCAAACATTTGCCTAGTAACTCAGATAAAACACATTTTCCCAGTGTCTTTCCTCATATTGGTTTTAACTGCTGCTCATAATGTGCTCCTGCTGTTAGAGGAATCCACCGTCACTGATGGCATCAGGCAAATATGTAACACACACACACACACACTCACACAGTCTTATCTGGAGAACATTCCTGAGTAAACCATGTGCAGCCAGCTTTCTAGTCACATTTCTTACACACCATTAATAGATATAACTTTTGTCCCCTTTTTAACATGAACGTTTGTTCTATCAAAAATACAGTAGTAAAAGGTTGACACGACAAACAAAGAAAAGCACTTTAAAAAAATCAAGAAGACAAAAAGAGATATAACTTACAGTTTTTCATTGCTGATGTCAGAAGGCTGAAGGGTCCTTCCGTCTGCTTCTTTAGCCGAGGGGTAACTATGGCACCCCCCCATGGCGTGAAGCTAAGAGCAGAAATGTTGATTGTGCCAGCCCCACTTTTCCATCCCAAACACACACACACTTCTACACAGTCTGGGCAACATATGGCCACCACTGCTCCAACACAAACATGTCTCAGCTCATAAACCGATCCAGGGTATCACTCCCCCTCCACCCCCCAAAAAAACTCCTTTACATAAAGTTTTTTTTTCCCAAAATATAGCAAAAAGTAGTCCAAGAGTTAGGGATCGTCTCCCTCTTAGGCGTCTCCTACTCTTTTTTTGCTCCAGTGATCCAGTGTCAGCGTGTTTATGTCTCCTTTGTCTGAAGTCCCACACCCCACAGGCTCCTCCTTTCCCAGCTCCAAGCAGACAGGCAGGTTTCTCCACAACCCATTAAAAGTACAAAAACTCCGCCTTCTTCCCCTTTCCACCCACTGCAAACACACTCTCCTTCATGCTCTCTGCGCAGAGAGAGCAGGCAGGTGTGGATCAAAACCTAATAAGGTGTTTGTTTATTTTTTCCCATGGTGCAAAAGTAAGTAGAGAGGGAAGAAGGCAGGGAGAAGGGTGGAAAAGAAACCCAACTTACAGTATCTATGATCCAGGAATAAAACCATACATCCACGGGTAAAAGGGTAGCTTCATATAGAGAGGACCACAGGCTGAAAAACTGCAATGAACGTGAAGCGAATGAGCACACATGAAGGCTCTTCAGGTCCTTCTCATCTGTTATGTAAACCAACTTTACTTCATGCCTGCAGCACACTGACATCTAACTGACAGGCAGGTTGATATTTGCAGCGGGGGAGACACTGTGAGGCTGTAGCGCTGATTGTAGGTGTGGGAGACGGGCACGCAATATAATCCACCTGTTCACCTGCCCTCAAGGTAAACATATTCCAAAGACCATGTCCTGTTGACTCTCTCTCACTCTGTGTACTGTGTGTGTTTTACATTCATTGTAAGGTAAGCGTGAAACAAACAGAGGCATATTTATCTTTGACATATTTATTAGGTTCATATCTGAATGTACAAGCTAAATTGACAACAGGTAACAGACACATTACTCTAAATGAAAAAAGAAACCAAAAACAAAGACACCAGCATCAGTCCGCTTTACAAAAAAAGGCATTTAACCACACGGCTGTTTTTCCCACCACTCCCCCACACATCTGCACACACATGCCCTAATATAATTATAAGCTATAATGTGAGAAAAACTTTGAAATGTTCTCAGTGTAAATAATAAGTAATTGGTAAGTAGCATCTTCACACCCATTGTTTCTCAATAAAGTTTGGGGCACACACTGTGCAGTACAGCAAATGCCCAAAAAGAGGTGAACGAGGCTAATGTGCAAACTTAATGGCACTTAGAGATGAATGCAACGTACCATTATGCATAACGTGACAACATACCCGTAGCTAAAACACTCTCAAACTGAAGGGGGCACACAAACACACATTAAATACACATACACACAAACGTATAGGCCAGAA
>VUQR01028987.1:17008-29189 GCA_015108515.1 Hemichromis elongatus
GAAAAAAAAAAACATGACACTGAGCAGGGAGGAAAATCTTTGTTTACTTTCTGTAATATTTGAAAAAAAAAAAATCCGGTATTCACACTTTTTCCAAGTTATTCTTTGAGCTTCCACTGAAAGGTACGTCTTTTAATTAAAGAAAAAAATTATGCAAAATTAGCATTTCCTTTAAATAAAATATTAATCATCAATCAATATATAGTTTTATAAATATAATTTGAGGCTGTTTAGATAATGAGCTCTCCTTAGATATAAAGCACCCAAACTTACCAGCAAAAAGGCTGAAAGTCGGTGAACTTGGCCCATCCCTTCTCCTCAGCCTCTGTTGCAGCTGGCTGAGACACTGGAGTGTCCCAGGTTGGCAAGCCTGCTCCTGCTGCAGGAGCCTTTGAATTCACTTCTCCAAAGTCTGCTACCCATCCAGTGCCTGGAAAAAAAAAAAAGAGCATACATACATGACATGTGACACTTAAAACCTGCAGCTTTAGACCTAAAATACAACTATGGCAAAACAATTATACATGATTACACGATATATCATATCTCACTTGTTGCCTCGTTCTGGTCTGGACTCGCAAAAGGGTCCAGATCATATTTAGGATCTTCTCCTTCGTCGGAGTCCGAGTCTGCTGCTTTGCTGGAGCTCTCACACGTTTCTGTCATGTCACAGGTCTTACTAGTTGCTTGGCTTTGGGAGGACTGTGACCCTCCAAACCTTGAAATATATGAAATTTGCACAGAGTACAAAACTTTTACCATCATTGTGAATCAAAATAACAATACTAATAAAGACGTTTAGAGTGTCTTTATTCAAAGCCATGTGGTAACCTGTTCCGGGACTTGGCTTGTGTTGCATAGTTAATCTCCTTCTCCTCCCAGATGTCCTCCTCATCATCATCAAAGGGCTGAATCCTCTCTTTGGAACAAGCCTCAAATACAGCTGTGTTAGCCTGCACAAGAAAAAAACAAACGAAAAATAAGCTGGTTGATTTAAATGAGCTCTTCTTACACCTCAGCACAATCACTTGTCAAATTATTTTTTTGACCTTAAATGCCTAAAAAAAACCCCAAACAAACAAAAATAACAATAACAAAAAATATTTACAGCCTAAAGAAAGAAATAAAACTGACCAAATCAACTTACACTGTCATGGCCAGCATCAATATTGATATTAATCTCTGCAATCCGATCAAAAGTTGCCCTGCAAAAAGAACCAGGATTCACACCCTCAGCACACACGAATGAAATAATAATACACCATCACTTGAGAAAAATGTCAGCTAATTTACCCAATGCTGTCATCATGATCAGTGAACTCCTCATCATTGAAGCCAAACTGATCCACAAAGTTAGCTGTCATCTGCTGGATCTGGTAGTCTGAAAAGGCCTAAAAACAGATCATAACAAATATAATGACAACACAACAGCCCATAATAGAAGCAAGAAATATATTAAATATGTGTTCGTGTGTGTGTGTGTGTGTGTGTGTGTTTACCTGCTGTATTGTCAGTTCTTTGGGGAAGGGGCTCTCCATATCATCCTCTGAGGAAGGACGAGGGTTCCCAGTACCAACCTTAACATGGAAACATCAACGCTAGCGCAGTGCTTAAAACTGAATGTGTGTGTAATGAAAAACAGCTTCTTAATTCTACAGATGTGCATGAATTAGGATTTACCAGGTCTATGGTGTTCTTCCTGTTGGTCTCAGACAGTGTTTGATCCACAAAAGTTTCCCAGCGCCCTCTGTAGTCCTCTGGCAGCTCTACATGCAAACACATAACAGCAGCATTATGAAAGCAATACGCCAGTTTAGTGGGAATCGTGGTAATTACTGCTTTCTTCCACACAGAAATGATTCCACAAACACATAAACACCTGCAATGAGGCTACTGATCTGGGTGTGAACCGGGCCTTTCTCCAGATTGTGCACCACAGTGTTGGCGATCCTGGTCAGATGCCCCATGTAGCCTCGTCTCATACCATGATCTGACCTGAACAAATAGATATGACACTTGGAGTAACCCAGATATTACTGCCAATTACTATAAATTCATGTAAAGATCTCAAAGTTACTTACTGAATTTTATCATTTTCTTCCCAAGCCTCTAGAATCCTTTGGACAAGGTGGCAGTGCTGAAACAACTTGGGAAACAAAAATAGAGTCATTCATTTATTTATTCCCAAAGAGATGCGACATTGCACGTTGTTGTAGAACCCTTCTACTTCACAAATACAAGCAGAGACACTCACATGAGTCACCATTAAGTTATGAGCAGAGTTTTCAGATCTGTCTGATGGTTCAGAAGTCGGGGTCTCGTTTAACTCCTGCTCTGGTGAAGCATCTGGATGAGGCTTGACTTTTTCCTGGGTAACCAAGCCAGGCTGAAGTCTCATTTCGTGAGCGCAGGGCCGGACGATAGCAGCAACACAAAGCTCCACTTGGAGATGCAGAAAGTTGTTCCAGGTGTACTTGAAGAACAGGTCCTGTATTTTTAAAGGGGCATTTAACACGTATGGTTTTCTCAACATAAATACTCTGAAATTGTCAAAGTGCAGCTGATTTTCTCACCAGAAGGAGGTTCAGTGTATTGAGTCTGCAGAGTTCCTGTGCTACGACTGCATGGCTAGCAGAGCTGGTATAAAGCAGAGAAGCCACTAGTCTGGCTACGTGCAGACGTGTGTTCCCCAGCGGTTCCTCCAGCACACCCAAAGTCGTCAGCATAGGCTCTCGCTAACAATACACAGATAAAAGGCAGAGGAATTTTGGGAAACACAATGTCGAGGTTTTTGTTTTGTTATACAGGTCCCACTACTGTACAGCAACAGCCTGTAAATAGCAGAGACTCAAACATACTTGATAAAGAAGGAGACAGGTGGAGCAAAAAAAAGAAAGCCTCCATCATGCAGCATGACTTGACTTTATGAAGCTAACTGAGCTTGCACTTTTACACTGCGCAATTTCTTTAAACTGAACACTAACACCTTGATGATACACAGGGGATTTCTGTATTTTATATACAAAATTAAATCTATTTATTAACTGGTTTAGTATATATTATCTTGTTATCTTATGCTAAAAAAATATTCTTTCCTGCATAAATATTTCTTTAGGGAGAAATAACAAGATAAACAAAGAAAAAAGGTGACACCCACTCACTTTACTATATGCAGAGAGACTGAATTTACTGACTTCCTAAAAGCCCGTTCCCACCCAAGGAAAATCTCACACAACTACATTAGTTGTAGATAGATTATGATGTGTGGCTACATTATCATACATCAGCGCTCCCCACAACCCCCCGGCCCGTCCGTGAGTCGTTTGGTACCGGGGTGCGAGAGTTGAGGCTCCAGTATGACATTTATGGTTTTCAGGGTTTTTAATCGTTAACTCGGTTTCCAAACAGCCTTTTCCATGTGTTATGAATACATTTATAAACTTTGCCGGCATTCTGGATAAAAGTCAGGGCAGAATACCCAGAGATTGCCACAACAGCACTAAAAACCCTGTTGCCATTTCCGACATCATATCTGTGTGAAGCTACCACTGCTACCAAAACAACATTGAGGAGCAGACTGAGCATATGCAACACACTGTCTCGTTGCAGAGAAACAAGCACAGGGCTCTTACTCGTTTAGCGTTACATGAATTATATATTTTCAGGTACTTTATATTTGTGTTGGGAGTTGTGTGAAAGAAATATATACACGTTACCATAGCAACCAGAGAGCATTAGGGGGCAGAGAGGAGGATGTTACTGTCAATGTTGCTGGCGGATTTCAGGAGGACGCTGCTAACAAAGTTACACAATTACACAATGAAATTGCGTTTATTACTACAGTTTTTGTCTTGGTCGTATTATTTTATTTTGCTGTATTTATCCGCGACACCTTAAAGGCTGTGAAAATATTGTCTGACATTAAATTGGTCCGTGCCACAAAAAATGTTGGTGACCGCTGTCATATATCATCGACAACCTTGTTTATGTACCTTGGGTGGCTCCAGAAGTAGCTGGTGGAAGTGTATCAAGTGTGGTTGGATGGCCAACAAAATACTGCTGTTAACAGTGTAGCTTCTCTCAAATCCCTGAGCATCCATTACACCATCCACCCTGCCATAAAGACAGAGGAACAAAAACAGAAAACTGAAAATGGATGTTGGGAAGGCTTAATAAATAGGGATATAAAATAAATTTCAACTAATGTTTAAAAAGAGAGCAAAATTTAAATGAGATGGGGTCGTCAGAGATATTTGCAAAGAGAAACTTTACTGGAAAAGCCTCACGCTGGTAGAAATTGTTCGAGGTTTCTTTCTTACTTACACAGGCCTCCTGATCTCCAGTAAGGTCAGAAGAACCTGAATCCCGTTGACGATGCAGCTTTCAGTTCTCTCTCCTGAGAACATATTCTGCAATAACTGCTCCACGCACTCCTGCCTGTATAAACAAAACGGAGTACGTTGGTACATCAACGTCCTGTTTAGAAAGCATAAACTTGTGTGTATGTGAGTCTCTCCAACTTACGATTCAAGCACAGTCAGCAGCGGGTCAGGTTGTGAAATCTCTTGCAGCTGACTAGCCTGATCCCTGCTCAGACGAATGATGTCACACAAAGTCTGCGATGCATTTGACTGCCTCTGTGTTGGGCAAAAATCAAATAAACAAAAAACAACAATCACATCTGGACTCTCAGTCTTATAAATGGTTTAGTTTGTGAATAATAGTAATTGCAAACTTTTAAAGACAAAAATAAAATGTTAGTTAAATTTAAAAACAATGAAATTCTTCACTACCTCTTCATCCCTCTCAGGGTGAATGAGCTCTATGAGTCTTTGGGCCAGTTTCTGTTCATTCAGCCACTGTTGAGAAAAATATTGCATTACAACTAGAAAAAGAAAAAAAAAATCGCCATAAACAAACCCCACAGATTTATGTGAAGTTCTGAATGTGGATCTATTTGTCTCATACAGTAAGTGTCTCCAGTCGTAGAGGCGGTGGCTCCACACAGCTGATAAGGCGTAGGAGCACATCCATCATGGCTGACGTGTCAATATGCTTCAGGACCAAGGAAAGAAATCCATCCTTCTTTTGCAGGAAACTAATCACCTAAACAGTACAGAGAGCAAAGGAAAATAATGATTATACAAAACAAGAAACTAAAGACTGGAATAAGGGCCTTGCTGTCAAACAAGTGGTATTATTTCCCAGGACTGACTCACGCTGGATAAGTGTGACACTGTTTCCCAAAAGACATACTGCTATTTGAGCAGTACAACTTAAAATGCACTTAACTCTAACACGGTGGGTGAACATAGTACAAAGACAGATATTTAAAAGCCTTTATACACACGCAAACGCAAATGATTATATAACAAATGTTTCTATTACGCCATCTTCACTGTGCAATATTTGTTTAACTTCTAAAACTGGAGGTTAAACAAGAAAAAAAACATTTTACAATTTGGTAAGAGGGGCACCTCAGTTTAAACCATATCTCTTTAATTTGTGTTATATACTGGGTGATTTATAATTGAGCTATTTATATCTATTAGAGACTTATTATTATTTTTGTAACTTTGTTATACATTGCAATATTTAATTTAATCAGTTACTGTTCTTAATGTCTTGGAGAAACTATAACCACATAATTTCCACAGGGATTAATCAAGTATTCTGATTCTGCTTCAGTTCATTATGAGCAGCTGTTCAGGGGTTACCCCAGCCGGTGACAGCTGGGTTAGTCTCCCACCAGTGACTGACCCTCATGTTCATGCGATAGGTGAGATAGTTGCCTTACTTGATCCCTGCTTATAAACCTCTAATTCAAAGACTAAAACAATCTGAAAAGACAGTACAAGTGTGGACCGCGGAAGCTACCACAGCCCTACAAGACTGTTTTGATAACACGATTAGGAGTGTATTTGCAGAAGGATCAGACTTGGAGGCCCACACATCTGCTGTACTCTCATACATCAACTTCTGTAGTGAGAGTGTAACAACAACAAAGACTGTTAAAGTGCTCCCGAACCAGAAGCCATGGCTCAACAGTGAGGTGCGAGCCCTACTAAGAGCATTTGACAGCGCCTTCAAATCAGGAGACCAACAAGTCTACAAAGAGGCATGCCAATCTCTGGTTAAAGGCATAAAAGTAGCCAAACGCAAATACAAACAGCACATCAAGGAACACTTTAACGCAAACAACTCCAGAAACATGTGGCAGGGGATCAAGACACTCACTGGCAGACAAACTCCCCAGACATCACTTTACCTGACACCCTAAACCAGTTATTCGCCTGCTTCGACCAACAAAGCAGGGACACCATCACCCATCCTGCTGTTACAGAGAGGGACGACGCCCCCATCCAGCTTGAGCAGCATCAGGTCAGAGCCACACTGCGCGGTCAACGCGAGGAAGGCAGCTGGTCCTGACGGTGTAGCCGGTAGAGTGCTTAAAGCATGTGCAGACCAACTAGCAGAGGTTTTCATCACCATCTTTAATCTCTCACTGCTACAGTCTGTAGGACCAAACTGCTTTAAGCCAGCCACTATCGTTCCAGTGCCCAAGAAGAACACAGTGAGCTTCTTGAATGACTATCGTCCAGTTGCTTTAACACCCATAATCATGCCACACATTAAAGCTGCCATCCCTGCAAACCTCAAACAATATCTGTTTGCATACAGATCAAACAGGTCCACAGAGGACGCCATAATAACAGCTCTTCACTCAACCCTCACACACCTGGACAGTAGTAACACCTATGTGAGAATGCAGTTCAACCCCACAAACTGGTTAATAAACTAAGCAACTCAGGACTCAGTAGCTCACTGTGCAGCTGGATATTGGACTTCCTGAGCAACAGACCCCAGAATGTCAGAATGGGAGCGCACGTCTCCTCCACCCTCATTCTGAATGTAGGTGTCCCACAGGGGCGTGTCCTCAGTTCTCTCTTATACTCACTTTTCACCCATGACTGTTCCCAATCCATACCAGTAACACCATTATAAAAATTGCTGATGACACCACCATCATAGGACTGAACGACAACAACAATAAATCCGCCTACAGAGAGGAGGTTCAGCATCTGAAGCAGTGGTGTGAAAACAACAACCTGCATCTGAACACAGCCAAGACCAAGGAGATGGTAATCGACTTCAGTAGAACAAGGCGATCTGAGCACTCTACCCTGTACATTGGTGGAGAGGAGGAAGAAAGGGTAGAAAGCTTCAAGTTCCTCGGAGTCCACATCTCAGCCGACCTTACCTGGTCCACAAACATTTCCCACTAGGTAGGGAAAGCACAACAAAGGCTGTACTTTCTCAGGAAACTGCATCAGGCCCAGTTACCCCAGAGACTGCAAGTAAACTTCTATCGCTCCACCATCGAGAGCCTTCTGACTTACTGCTGCACACTCTGGTTCAACTGCTGCACCGCGGAGGACAAGAGGAAACTGACAAGAGGCTGTCAAACATGCCCTACCTCCACCCTGATTGAAGGATAACTGCACTGCCAACACCCGTGTACATTACACCTTATTTATAAACTGTATTTCTATGTATACAAACATTCCTACCTCTTTATTTATTATACCACTATTTATTATAGTTGCAACACCCCCCCCCCCCATGTGCAATATCACTGATCACAATGCACCTTCTCGTCAGATGGCATGTATGTGTGTTTATATATATGTAAGCGTGTATGTGAAAATATGTGTGTGTGTGTGTGTGTGTGTGTGTGTGTGTGTGTGTATGCCTGCATATATGTATGTATGTATGCATGGGCGTATGTATAACTTGTACATATCTTTCTTGTGTAAATGTAAATTTGTGTTATTGTGTAAATACTTATGCTATTGTGTACTTCACACACATTGAGAGATGCCTAACTGCCTTTCATTGTTTTTGTCACCATGACAATAAAGATCTATTCTATTCTATTTGAAGTCTTAAAAAAACTACTCCAAAAAATTTAAAAGCCCACATCAAAATCAAATGAGCTTCTCTTCACACACACAAACAGAGTTCAGCAAATGAAATGCAGGGGTAAGAAGCTTTCTTTATGTTTTAGTTGGGTTAGTACAAGCAGGAATTGTAGCCTTAGATGGAAGACTATCAGCTGCAGTCCAGCCATTAGTTTTTGAGTTAAGTTGTTTTGGACAATAATGGTTCACTGAAATAATTCCCCTTCTGATACAGGACAGTTTTGATAATATGCTTCTTCATAAACAAGCAATCTTACACTAAAATCATCAACTCTGACACTAAAAGGGTAAAACTTTAATCCATGCGTGTTGGCACCTTAAAAGAAACAGAATTTTAAAACAATCTTGGGTGAAAGTACATTTTTAGCAAGTATTTTCCATTAACTTGCCTCAGGCTTAAATTAAATGACAACAACATCACAAAAATGTAGCCGTCATATTTACTAAGCATGCCCTTTTGAAGTAGCAGTGTGTGTGTTTATGTGTGTGCGTGTTACCTGCTCAGTCTTCCGTGTGATGAGGTTCCCAATAGTTTTGCTAAAGAAAGACGCCAGGAGGGGGTTAAGTGGGGATGGCTGCTCCAGGAAGGCATACAGGCTTTCCAGCAGTGGCTCCTCATTACCCAGCTTATCATTGATCACTCCCACATCACTTGTCAGCAGCTCACATGCTATATTTGGATACCTGTTGTAAATGGCATGAACATATATTGCAGTAAAATGATGGAGGAACAAAATTATTACTATATTTCCCACTTCAAAGAAAAACAAAACAAGATAAAATTATCTGGACAGGACTTTCATCGGTTTGCCGGAAACCGGGCAATGAAATAGCTTTGCTAATTTAAGGGAATCATCTGTGTTTTTTTAGTTGGATTAAGAACATTTTTTTTAAGCAAATCTGAATTCTCTTAAAATTCAGGCTCAACTATAAAGAGGCAGGTAACGGATATAATGTAGCAGCGCACCTCAATAAATGAAACTACATTGGAATATTCTACACAACAGGACCTACTTGAAGCGCTTTGTCTCCTCTACACCAGTAGGAGGCTCTGTAGTAATCAGTCGAACCAGCTCCTGCATGCTCTGGTCTTGGCACAAGAACACGAGAAGCCTGCAAAACCACCACAATGACATAAGAAGCACAACTTAGTAATTTAGTAAGCATCACAGCAAAGGAGATTGAATACGTGAAATGTGGTAATAATTTGCAGCTACACCAAAGCAGACATTAAACAGACCTCCTGTTTTGGGCCTTGCACTCCTGCAGCACATCCTCCTCATCCATGAGCTCAGCAAGAGTGACATCCTCCTTGTCCAGTAAAGCCTCCAGATGAGAAGATGTGTGTAAATCAAACTTCCAAAACATGACTGACGTCACCGTAGCATACACTCTGCTGTTGAGCAAAAGAGGATGTAGCGCAGAGATAAGCAACAGGATGATGTAGAATGCATGCAAAAATTTATTTTAGATGCTGTTTAATATGAATGCTTACATTTGGACAAGGAGAAGTATACTCAGTTGGATCTTGCTAAAGAGCCATTTGCCTCACAGACAATGTTTAACCTGTACATCAAAGACAATATTCATATGAGTATAGTGAAGATGGAAACATACCCACTTTGCTCATCCTAAACACCAGACGCATCAACCCAGTAGAGGTTGCATTCAACCCAATAATGGAAGCAACAAAGAGAACAACAAATGTCAGAGAATCATTTACGGTAATATCGCCTCTGGCTTCTTCAGAGCTAGATGAAGGGCTGAACTCAGGCTAAGAGACTTGTACTTCTCTCTGGAAAGAACAGGAAGTAATGCATCTGTAATTGAGTTACTGCTGCTCAGTCGTGTATTAACATTAACCGCTTTGCTTAGGGAAGGGACTCACACATGCACTTGTATCAGCAAAGAATGAATGGAGCTAAGAAAGATGCACATACTGAGCTTTGGTGACAGAAATGCCTGAGTATGGGAGGTTTCCGGGAGCTAGAAAACTTGAGTCTAGGTGTGGTGGTGATGACAGTTGAATATTGTGAGAGGCAGGAAATGTTGCCCATGGCCAATAGTGTTAAGGCTTTTGATGTTCACCTTAAGCACCCCCCCCCTCCCCCCAACTAAACCAAATCAGACCACACTTTGTACAAAGCATCCATCATGAGTCCATTATCTATTAGATGCAAACACATGTTTACAAACAAACTCTCGTCAACGCGGGAAAACAAGACGGTAGTGTATCGTTTTACAGCACAAAATATGGCTGGAAATAACTTGCACATATCTAGAAACCATTAAAAGTAGTTGCATAACATTTAACGGTGTCCGAGTACGCCACCCTTGTGTACACATCCCTTGAACAAACACGCAGGGGATACACAGGTGTCTCGGGAATCTGGTTTTACAGATTCGTCATTGCCATTTATAGATTTTAAAATTTAATACAACAGCATGACCGTTACAGGCCTGTCAAGGCGTCCTAAGAGCAGCTGTAAACGGGTTCGGTTAGCTGTTAGCGGATTTTAGTTATAACAGAGTAACAGTCACACTAGCGTGGACCCGTGTTAGATAACGAATTGGTGCATTTAACTTCACGTTAACTTATCTCCTTTATCCCCGTCTCCCTTAACCACTTTCACTTACCTTGACTGCAGATCATAAACCAGCCTGCTAGCAAAGCAAGCAATGCCACAATCGAGTTGCTAACATCCCTCCTCCAAAAAAATATTTCTTACTTGAGACAAACCACATTGAGATTTAAACTAATACGGGTCAGTCATTTATCGCCTCTAAGGGGCTAGGTGGTCGGACGACGTGCTCCTGATTCAGACCTAGCTTAAAGTTACCGTCTTCTGACCGCTTGCGCAGGCTTTACGTTGGGCTACAAATGTTTGCCTCCCACGGAGACATGCCACCGTTACCTTTGAGCCATTATTTAATCTGTGGACATCTGGAAGCTGAACGGCAACTCGGCGACTTTGGCTGTCAGGTCACTCGGAGGCCCATTGCAGCCTGTTCAGGGCTGCGCGGTTAGCTTAACGATACTACCCTTTCCGCCGGCTGCAATGTCATTTACACAGCCGTGTTACTCAGCGGCTAGCTCTGCTGCTGCTGGGAGGGCTGTGTTGACACGATGTAAATTATTATTCAAGAGTCCAAGGACCAAATGGGAAAAATACATAAAAAATAGCCAGGTTTGAAAATCAAAATGGCGACTACCTAAAACCTAAACGTAATCAAAAAGTTCGGCTGTCCATCAACTGTGTAAACAACCAGTAAGTATTTATCTGCTGTCATCAAGCACTGCAGCAACATTTAACATTCACATCCATGCTCTCAAACATTTTTTTCTTTATGAAAATAACCACTTCAAGTTTAAAACTGGGGTGAAGAATGCAATAATACATACATGAACGTTTATTTACTATTGCAGGAAAATGATTTAGTTGTGCATGTACAGTAAGGGACAGTGCAGGGACTGTCCTTATATTTCCGGCTAGATTTTTTACGAAAAGTCACACCTGAACATCCCCCTGCTGTACTTGCACATGATTTCCCAGTGTGTAGGGTTACAGGTCTGCAAATTCATTAATTATATTTTGTCTTGAGCTGCACCGTGGAGCTGTATCACAGGGTGCAGTCACTATATTAGTCTGCTTGTTTCAGTTTAGGTTTTATTGCTGAAAAATACTTAGTTTTGCTTTAGTCACATGAAGCTTTAATTTATTATCAACAAACGAGTCCCTTTTATACAAGCTTGCTTTATACTGGTGCTGAGTTAAATTAAAAGCTACGGCTAAGGAAATATGCTGCACACAAATCTGTCTAGAAACTCAGTTGCTTTTATATTTATCATACCACTGCATGGACTGGCTTTTGTATGCATATAGTTTGGGATAAATATACACCAGAAAGGGGGGGGGGGGTGTCTGCATTGTGACAAATGCAAGACTACTTGGTTAGCATATGTTAAGGTTCCCTATTGTGTCGTTCAGGTAGTCATTCCTGTGCCAAAGCTCATGTTTTCAGTTCCTTTGTGCAGGATCCGGGGGGATTTTTGAGATTGATAAAAATGTCCGGGTTTTACGAGCCTACAGGGGACCCATATACGTTATGTCATACCTTAACTGCTGCCTGCTTTGCGAGTGGTTATTTTGCGCTCACAGACTGGACAGACGGTGCGCAGCTGCGCACCTAGTAATGTT
>VUQR01028990.1:0-10138 GCA_015108515.1 Hemichromis elongatus
TAACATGTTTTGTTTAAAATTTCGCATTCTTTACATATACAAACTAGCATAGAAAAAAATAACTTAAAAAAACGTTATCGTCATACCTTTACTTATAAATGAAGTCCTGCTTGATTGAAAGTCCAGTTTAGAAAATTCTTTCAGTTTAGATATGTAATCTTCCATTTTGAAAATAAGGCCAAGCAACAGGAAAAAATAACTGGATGGCTGCACTTCACTTTTCCTGGATGGCTGCACTTCACTTGCTAACTGTTTACTGCTGTCACAGTGACAGCTGCAGAATAATAGAATTAATTCTATTATTCTGCAGCCGAGGAGTCGTAATAAGAATCCCTGGCATCACCAGCGCCCCCTGCCATGAGGCAGGAGAACTGCGTGACACACAGTTGTTGATAAAAATAAAAAAAAACACTGTGCATTATATACACCAGCTAAAATATGGAAATTTAGTTCATATAGTAAAAGTGTTTGACATGCAGAGGGACAGCAATACGGTCTCACTGCATAGCATGCCAGCACCGTTAGCATAGTCATTGCGTAATCCACGGTGAGGCTCAGCGGGCTGCTGCCTCGCCGCTCGTCTCTTCTTAGTATTTGAACGGTAAATGTGAAAATTCAGCGATTTTGAAAAAAAATCTAAAAATGGTGACGTTAAATGGAAAAGAACTTTAAAATACAAATCACTGAATAAATATAACCATTTAATTTATTTTTCAATTTTATATTTCCATGATGACTGCACGTCACTGGTAATTCCACCAACGTATGAAAAGAAAAAAAAATCGGTCTTTTTCTTTCATCCTGAAACAATGCCAAAGTCATCCATCAATGTACATCCAAAAACATAAATATGAATTTTGTTCATGTTCGTATAAGCTCGAGCACAGTCTGATTCAACAAACAAGAATGAGGATGTGTATTTCACATAACTTGAAACCAACATATTAATAGCTGCTTCCTGGGGGATGTGTCTTTGAGATGCAGAAAGAAAAAAGTTAAGATGAAGGTTGACTGACTGTTTGAAAGATAAAACTGTGTAAAGTAAAACAGAATAAGAGATTAACAAAGGAAACTCTGTTTTTGTGGTTTTTTATAAAGTTTGTATATTACAGTTTGAAACTTCTGTTAAATATATGTTTATGGTACAAAAAATTAGGTACTTCTGTGGTTACCAAGGAGTACAAGGAAATGCTGTGAAGTAGATGAAGTAACACAACGAAAAGGAAATCCTTATTTGGCAAGATGTGCGTTCAAATATTTGCTTAAGTCTCATAAAACAAGACTGAAATAACTAGTGTTATGCAGATCTATATTTTTAATGACAAAACCAATAAATAACTTGAAAGCTCCTTAGACAGCACACAGACTTGTGTCATTTGTAACACATGAATGCAAATTTGCTACAACAGAAATTTTTTTTTGTCACTATGGTTATCTCTATCCCACCAGCCGCTTACAGGAAATTGTTTTTTTTGTTTTTTTTTCATACTGTTGACAAATGCTTGAGCGCATGGGCTCACCAGATTGTTGCAGTAGGATGTTTACATCGCAATAGAAATGGTCTGGAGTTGAACACTGCTTTGAAAAACTTTTATAAGCAGGTAAATGTGCAATTGGTTTAATTTACGTTTCAAGACGTTTCAAATTACACGAAGTAAACATGATAATTCGTCTTCATGAAGTTCTACTCGGTGGAGATATGTCACAGGAAAGCTTGTAAACAATTACCACACCTCATATCTTTCACAAAGGCTGTGACAGACATGATAGTCTTAGCTTGTCATTTTGGATATCTTATAAAATGAATATCTCTAATGCTGTTAACCTCATGTAACCGCATGTAAACCTTGTATGGTTTTACTAAGAAATCAGCCTTTCTTCTTTGAGGTGTGACTGATCCCCTCACTGATGGGATCAGCGTGAGGCTGTCTGAATAATTATACACATAATACAATAGATTTCCCCTGTGAAACTTTTTTTTTCCTTTTTTGCAAACAAAGACACAAACAGAGTGAACAAATGCCCACCCTGTGCGCTCCCACAGAACTGCTGCAAACAGAGATTAGAGAAAACACATCAATTCATGTGCCACTGCTCTTTATTTACTCTGGGGCTTGGGTTTGGGGTGATAGGGACTGCAAACACTCTGTCCTAGCTTTCGACTACTGAACTAGCCATACAACAGTTGAGGTTTCTTTTTCAGTAAGCACTGCACTGATTCCTGTATAATTACACTCATTAGAGGACCGCAGCCTGGACTTTACATAATCAACATTGATGTGCTGGGCACAAAGACATGGACCTTAGGCCCGTTCTGTAGTTGCAGTAACGACAATACAGTCATCATGACAGTAATGATACTTTGATGATGCCAATTATACAAAAGACTTTGTTCTGTCTTTACCAATCTCTCCTTCTCACTCTTTCCATGTGTTTCTTTCTGCCTCCCTGGCAGCACTGACCTCTATAGTAAATGCTCTGCTCTTTAGTTGATTGTCAGGAGGATTTTGATCCTTCCCCATCTGAAATGCATCAGACAGGGAAATAGATTATCCCCGTCTGCAGTCATTTTGCTTACAGTCCTTGCTGTCAGGATTGCTTTGTGAGAGAAACCTGGGCTATTGGAGCCTTTTCCTTCTGCTTCATTTCCTTTTATTTTTTTAATCTCCTCTTAAACTTTGGATGCAGGACATCTCTGTATGTGCGTGTGTGTTGTAGCTGCTGTAATGCTTGTTAGCTTGATTAGATTTTTTTTTTTTTTTCAGTTGTGTTTGTTCTGTTGCTAAGATGAGTCCCTTTGGTCTAGACAGCAGGTTGAGTATATATTTCATCATTTCAATTTTAAATGCTTATGTTTTGTTTGCAATTTGTGCATGTTTACTGAACTGCTTGCCCTTTGATAAAAGAATCCGAAGTCAACCTATGTTGTGTGCGCAACTGTACACATGCATGGTTTGTCTATAGCCATGCCTGTACACATGAATTTCTGTCTTATGACAGGCTGAAGTGGGTGTGGAACATACAACTTGTGTGCAAATCTCTGCTTCCGATTGGCTTCACTTGTTGTCAGTATTCGCTTCTCATCAGGGTGATTTAGGAGCTGCCAACTGCCATGCAGTGTTTGCGCTGGTCCATCTGGAAGCCAGTTTCTGCCTGAACCAGGAAGAACCGATGCCCCCATGCCAACTGTGGCCACGCAGGATGGATGGGGGAGCTATCTGAGGTGGGCCAGTGGTTAGGGCTGGTTTAAGCTGGGGAAAGTGCAATGGTATTTCAGGATCAGTGAGCAGCAGACGTAAGATCGTAAATAGAGTTTTTATTGCTGAGCTGCTATGCTGGGTGAGCCTCAGTCTTTCAGCAAGATCGTAGCAGTGATTGATGTTTCCAATGTGCCAAGGGAGGAGGCTGTGCAGCGTGAGGGTGCATCAGACAGCGGAAACAGCGGACATGGCAAGGCTGGCAGAGCCTCCTGCCCTCCCTCATTTCCCCAGGGTTACCCCCTGACAATCTCCTGTCCTGTGTCAGCCTACAGATCTCTGTGCAGACACGGTGTGGGCTCTTGTCTCACACAGCTTCTACCTTGAGCTGGAAGTGGCTTTAAAGTCACTGCAGGATATTCAGTACAAACAGACTCACATACTCACTGTTGAAAGCTGGAGAAACCTTTTGGTCCTGGTGATCCTGCGTGGAGCAGGTGCATTCAAGCTGCTGTTCATAAAAGTAGCTGGTTCTGTCCGTTGTCCTTTATCATAACATTGACAGAGAAGTAAGGGACACCTGGGATCGTTGTTAGAAGTGAATTCCTTGGACATGGCAACCCTGCATGCAGGAAAAAATCTGCAGCCCTGTATTTCCAAATATAGATGTGCTTTTCAAAAGAATAAGGACATACAACCTTGAGATTCTGAGTTTCTTCTTCTTTTTTATTAACACAACAAAGCTGACTGAACTGTCTGTAAAAATCTGTGTAAGATCAAATATACACAGTTAAATGATTATCTCACTTTTATAACATACACAAAGAATTTAAAATATTTCTACATAAAAAAACCCTCTCTTACGTACGTAGGTCTTACGTGTGTGTGCGATTTAGATAAATAACTCCCTATATAAAGGTTTTTTCTCATAGCTGTATAACCAGATGATTCACGTTCAAAATGTAGATAGTGCAGCAGGTAGAAATACCTTCCTTCTGTGAACTGGGCCCTTTTTATGTGTCATGCTACATACATTTCCACTGAGGCTCTAAAGTTAACTTTATTCACATCAAAACAAAAATCACTTTTAACATACAGATCTGTGCTACACTGGTCTCTATGGTAACAGTCATGCCTGCATGATCTGAAAGCATGGTCTGCATGAGGTCGAACTGCGTTATAAAATGGCAAGCATAAGGTCACGATCTACTTTTACCGACTAGACAATTGTCCAGCTGAAAGGAATAAATGTATATATGAATGTTAGGATTCTTTAATGGTCTGTAAGAAAATGTCTTTTGCAAAGGTGTAATATACTCTCTGTGTGTTTGGCATGTCTTCACTGAGGTTCTTGTTTTTACAACCTTGCTAATTTAGGGTGGCTAGCTGAGTTGTCTGGCAGGAGTGAGAAGGTTGCGTGGTTAAGGACTACAGAGATTTTTTTTCATTCAGTGCCAGAGAGCAGCATTGCTCAAAGCTTTTGAGAAAACATCTGATGGAGCCTCTTGAGTACTCCCAGATTGGCAATGTGAATAGCAGCTTTCATGGAGGCTGCTTGCTCTAATGTGTTTTTGAGTACTGTGTGTGTGTGTGTGTGTGTTTGCTCACATTTGTGTGTCCTTGTGTGAGCATTTCTTCTTAATGCTTGTATGTGCGTATGCATCATAGGTTCAGTTTTACTCTCTGCGTATGTGTGTTTGTGTGCATGCGTCTGAGCAGTTTGGTTGTTTACATAAATAACTTGAGGCGGAGGTGAAAAGCCAGCAGCAGAAATGCACAGCTGGGTGTGTTTCAGGGACATTTTACAGTGGTGATGGCTCAATCCTTCACAGAGCTGCTGTAGAGCTACCTTTTCATTTATTTATGGAGAGTGGATGCATATGAAACAAATAGCTCTTCTTTTCAACTGCTTTCTTTGGAGAATCTTGATTGTCAGCTCCTCCATCTCGTCCCTTCAGCAGACACATTTTCAGAAATCTCTATATCCATTTGTACATAGTTCTGGTAAATGAAGTGTTTTGAAGAAATTCTGCAGGTTTTATAGTTTCTAGGTTTTTTTCTTATACGCAGCTGTTGTTCTATGTACCTGCTTGTTCCATGCAGGGCTACTTGAAGATCCTGCGGGGTGGGGGGGCATATAGCGAGCTGCCGTGAAATAGCTTGACATAGGAGCCTTACTGTTCCTCTGAGAGTCACACTGCAGCACTCTGTCTCCCCCAAGTGGTACTTCATTCCACCCCGGACCTCCACCATATGAACAACAGCTGACAGTGTGATCATGCTTGCACTTGTGTCCGTCATTTCGTTTCAAATCTTTTCATAAATGTGCAAATAAACAACCAGATAAACAGAGTCAACTTTTTGGGTTCTTCATAAATGTTTTTTGGTTTTCTTTTTATACAGAGCAGGTGTCACCGCTAAGAGGGTGCTGACAGTCAATGAGTTGCACGTGGGATCAGATTCCACACACGCCGCACACTTTAGGAATCAAGGGTATTTTTGCAGTTGTCCTCTGCAGCTATCAGGTTTTAAGAGGGTTTTCCTTGCTGAATGAGCCAGGCCAGATCATACTTTGATTTATTATTACAGTATGCACATGATGCAAGTCTCTCAGCTCAGTCTCTTCCATAATGTTTTAGACATCTTCTCTAGCTTTCCTCAGAAAGAAAAGGAGCACTCAATGTTTCCCTGGGCCTTTGTGTGTATGTAATTGCTAGCCTCTAAGAGAACTTGTACTTTCCTCCAGTTTGTATTTAACATCTTCTCCCTCTTCCCCTTTTCTTCTATCACAGGTATGAAACGTCCGTTCAGCCCATCGTTGCTGCCAAAAATCGAGCTGGACAAAAGGACAAGCAGCGCTGAGCTGGGAGTGCAAATGGACAGCGAGCTTTCCTGCAGCATACAGGATGAGGGTGTACGACCAGATGAACAATCACCAGGGGGCGCCTTGCATTCTACGCTGTGCAGACCGAAAAGGGAGAGGAAGCAACGAAGCTACACATTGTGTGATGTCTGCAACATACAACTGAATTCAGCTGCACAGGCCCAGATTCACTACAATGGCAAATCCCACCAAAAGAGACTCAAGCAAGTTAGTAATGGCAAGATGCCAAACAACACAGGTAGGTCTTAAACGTTGCTTGATTGACCATTTGTTTACAGTTGCAAAAAATAGATATACATGCAGAAAAGTGGATAAAGTCTTTGACTGGATTTTTATAACAGCGTGTAGCACAAGGGTCATGCAGCTTAACAGAATCCCACACACTGTTCACAGTACACTGTCACCAGTTCCTCATGCCAATCCCCTGTATTTGTGTTGAATAGAAGTTAAACAAATTGGATTCTATTTGGTGAAATGTGTTCAGACACAGCCTTGGGCTGAAGACATAAACACACGTGTGGACACACTAGCATACAAGTAGAGCAGAGCTGAGTGAAGTTAGGAAACAAGAAGCTAATTAAGTGCTGGTTGCGTTTGATGGTTGTGTTCCTGGAAGTGAGGCGGCTGGGGTGAAGTTGGACATTTTTTCATTCTAGTCACAGTCTTGTTTAGAGCTCTGCTGCAGGGAAATCAGTCGCTCAGTTAAATTTGACTTGTTTACACTCTCATTCGCTTCTTTGCTCTGTCTTCAGCCTTGGCAAAAGATGTACATATGCTATACTCTCAAATGACCAAAACATGTATGCAGATTCATTTATGTCAATGAAAAGTAAACACACACAGCACTGTGCAAAAGTCTAGTGTCACCTTCATTTCTTTAATAGGAAAAACATGGAAATAAGAATTGAAATGCAGTATTGATGGGGGGAAAGAGTTAATACAATGCTTATAGACAATATTTGGTATGAGTACCTTTATTCTTAAATACAAGAGTTACAAATACAAAAGTTTCTTTTAATTTCTTTAAGTAGTCTCCAGGAATAGTTCTCCAATTTTTCATGGATGAAACTCTGATGGCACTTTTCTAGATTCATATTTACTTTTGACAAGAGCCCTACCATCATTCGCTGAAATGAAGCCCTGCATTATGACAGAGCCTCTACTGTGCAGATGGTCGTAGATGCTCTTGTGTAATTTGGCATACCTAAGTCTTTTTCCCTGTGTCCTTTCCTTAAGAATGACTTCTTGACAGACACACTTGCACTGAGACTTCAGCAAACAGTAAATGAATCAACTAAAGGGCCAAGTGCATCTCTCGGATCCTGTGTCAGCTGATTTTTATTTACCTTTTCTTAAGGAAAGGACTTTCAGATAGTATTTATCAGCTATAGATAGTTTTTTTAGTCCTGCCCCTCTTTTTTAACCCTTTATTTGTCCAGTTTACTCAATTTCTTTAAGGATACACTGCTCACCATGCCAAGATATTGAAAGTTTTTGACTAAGAGTTTTTTGCAAATCACCTTGTTAGTGCAAAATTACAATTTTATGTTAGTCAAACTGTGTTATTTTTGGCATTTTTCATAGATTCAGCTAAACAAATGAGAACAAATTATGCATTTTTGCAAAAGACTGCAAGGAATAAAGTGCCTATAGACCTAATTTAAAATTGTGACTTTGCTAAGTTGGCTATTGTGTCCCACAAATCTCATGAATTAGGTGCCCTTTTATGCTAGAATAATAGGTCTTAGTGGGAAAAAGAGTACAGTTAAAAGCACTGAAAAAGCAGCCAATGTCCAAAGAAAAACTTTGAAAGTTTGGAAACCTAGTTCAAACTATAACATCCACATCCTGCCACATCCTGCCACATCCTTTAGATAGTTTACATGTAGCAACATGTTGATCATGTCAGACAGAAGTCACATTTGTACTCATGTTAAAAACAGGGAGAAGGTTGTGAATATGCTTGAGCAAAGCTGCTTTCTAGAAGTCTGTCACTGTCCTCAACCAGGTGCAATAGATGATGCGTTTAGATGTGTTTGTATTTGAGCCTGTGTGATTTTGTCACACAAATCAGCATTTGCAAAATTAAGTTACGATTACGGTTACATTTTTCTGAGGAGGAAGAGTAACCTTATCTGACGAGAGCTCTTTAACAGGTTAAATGTCAAGCCCTGAAATGACTCAAGGGGTGTTCAACAGTTTAATCTCCAAGACAGGTGAAGGGCTGTATGCAAATTGCAGATATTTTCAGATGAGACACTGCTCCACCAATAGACCAAAGTGTCATAGCATCTATTTTTAAATATCTCCCTTCATTGCAGCTAAATCATTCTTAAAAATGTTCTGCAAAAAAAAGAAAGACAGAAAAAAAGGGTTGCCATTAAGCATTTTTTCCCTCTTGAAGTAACTCTTAGCTGATATTTGAAAGAGCTATTTGTAAAACGCATTCGTGCTACACTGGAGTCCTTGCAAAATAAAATGTGTGTATGTTGAAATAATAAGTAAAACTAATCAACATCATCCTGTTATCTGAATGTGGAACCATGGCAAAAAAAATCCAAACTGATTGTGGTTTTCCTCAAATTAATCATCCTTTATCTTTTAGACAACTGTATATTTTCAGTATTAAATGATAAAGTAGCTTCTTAAAATAATATTTTAAGAAATTGTTTTCTTGTCAGAAGTCGAGATGGACGGGAATAGCATGAAGCAAAGGTCCAGCCAGCTGAGAGCTGAACCAAGCACTCAGCTGGGCTAAGGGCCCGTGTGCCATCCTAAACTGTCTGATCAGCAAAGCGTACATAATTTGGTATTACTTTTCTACAGAGACAAGAAAAACTTTAATTTAAAATTAATGACGCTGACATTTTCATACACCTACCATATTTTGTGCACTATGAGGCGCACTTAAAATTCTTTAATTTTCTCAAAAATCGTCAGTGCGCCTTATAACCCCGTGCGCCTTATGTATGAATTCTGGTTGTGTTTACTGACCTCGAACCGATTTTATGTGGTACACGGCACTCAAAAATCTGTTTTCATACGACTTTGGTAAGCTAGGAAGCCGCACCGCTTCATGGATTGTCGGAGCGCTACGGCTACCGTAGTCAGGAACCTCACGACTCTTTGTAATCTGGCTCCAAAACTCCGTCAGTTTCAGGTCCTAAAAGTCAAAGAACACTGAGGCACACCTTGAGTTAAAAACTAAAATTCTTTCATCTTTAATAAAATGATCAGCGTTGCTGCTTTACCAGGTGTAACAATTAAGTTTAACATCCAGGCATTATTAAATTTAACGGAGTTAGAAGTTAGCAGGAAGTTAGCATGCTAGTTTTGCTAGTTACTTCAACATGATATACCATGTTCTGACCGAGAGATTTCTGGAAAAAAATTAAACGTACAGCTCTGCTATCACTTCCAACATAAATGAAGACTGAAAACTACACAGTAGTGACGTTTGTAGGGTTACTGAAGTTGGGCTAGCTAGTATATAATGTTGTGCTATGTGATTGCTAGTGTTACAGCAATGTTAGCGTAACATAAACACAGTGAACTTGGAGGATAAACGTTAATTTTTTTCACTCGATAAAAGTTCCCAATGGTTTTTCACAAATGCAATCGCATGGAAAGATGCTGTAAACGGACCATACTTCAGTCAGGAGAACAACTGCGTTAATCCATCCACAATATGAGGTTAGTCATTATTATAAGATAACATTTATTAGTCCCACATGTAGGAAGTTTGTTTTGTCACAGCAGAAAGTGGACAGTGCAAAGTAACAGCAAAAATTATAAGGTGTTTAATGCGCCTTATAATCCGGTGCGCCTTATGTTGTAAAAGTTTTCCATCTCAGAACTAATTGTTTTAAATAGCAGCATGACTGGGTGAAAAGTGACCGGTGGTCTTACAAGCCATATTGCAAACTGGTTTTAGAAATGATGGCTGCTGCGTCCTCTGGGCTTGAGAAAAGTGGGCTCACCTGTCTTATTATCAGCACCCATTTTCAGTGATCTGATGGTATGAAGGGATGGGGGGGGGGGGGGGGGGGGCCAACCT
>VUQR01028990.1:16809-33426 GCA_015108515.1 Hemichromis elongatus
GGGGGGGGGGGGATGAGGGAGAAAAGGCAGTTATAGGAAGGAAGGTTGGAGTTGTCAGCATGCTTCCAGTCATACACCCAAACAAATCTTCTACACCGCAAACTACATACGCACGCACACACACACACACACACACATAAAGGCAGTGACCAGGTGTGATCTAGCTGTGAATGGTCTTGTCCTTGACATGAAGGTGAGCATGTAGTGTTGTCTTCTCTGTACTGTTGACAAGACTCCTGACCAGCTGCAGGCTGTTGCTCTTCTTTCTTTAGCTCGGTAGTAGAAACTGATTTAAAACTGGCTATTCTTCACGATAAGATAAAATCCACAGTTAAATAAAAAATTTTTGAACCTCCTACCCAAGAGACACACATAACTAAAAATATCAACAATGATCTTTACCAGAAGCTTGCTAAAACATACTACAGTCAACTAATTCTTGACCTCTTGAACAGCATATGTTCCTCTGCTGACAAGAAAAATAAATATCTCAATTATGCAACTTATAAAAAGCTAATGCATTTTTATGTGATATATGTGCAATCTGAGTAAGAATATAAGCACTCATACAAACTATCTTTGTCACTACCCAAGACACAAATAGCCAAAGAAATACCCTTTGGGCTGTGAGTCGTGCTGTTTTCTGTGCATGTTGTTGTGATGTTGCACTGGGGTTAGCCCCTGCAGGGGGGGTCATAGGCGTTGAGCATTGGCATGCTCGAAGAGTAATAATGTCAAGAACAAGATGCTAACAGGCCACAAAAGATTTACTCTATTTTCTTTTGTCGCTGCATTTATAAGAAATATTAACCCCCTCCTGTCTGTCTGATTGAGCAGTAGAATGACAAGCAGAGGGAAAGAAGGGGAGAGGAGTCCAAGCACACCATGCAGAATGAAAGTCAAATTCAGCCACACAGCAACATAGCTTGACGTTGAACTATTTAGAGATAAAACAGAGGGAAAAAATGAAAGACCTGTGGCACCATAAAAGCAGAGTAAGATGTAAAGAAACCTGTAATGTATACGTTCTGCCACTCGCATCAACCATAATCCGAAGTCATGGCGAAATATAACATTTAACCTCAAAAATTTCAATCAATAACTTCATAAATCCATTTAGGCATTTTTTCCTATCTAAATACGAATTTAGATGCACACTAATTATCCTGAATTTGCTGCCATATACAATAAACAGGCTTTCTTTAGAGAATATTTTTTTTGTTGAAACACTGGGAAGCAAGGTGAATTATAATGGGTTGAAAACTAAATAACAACACTGTCGGAAGTACAAGAGGTTTGGCAATCAGCACAGAACGAGCGAGTCAGTGAGTGACAAGTGACAACTAACAAACCTCTAAAGAGCCTGAAAACAGGCAAAAGGTAAACATAAAATTGCTTAATCTATCAAGGTTAGTGTTTACTGACAAGATCTTTAGGTTTAAATGAGAAAATAGACATGCATCAAGTTTACCCTCACTGTATGTACATGCAGTAAACACACGGTGAAAACACTGTTTGGATCCCTAGAATAACTTAAATTACTTATTTTTTCTGTGGGACTGCCTTAAGGTCAGGTCAAAAGCACTGGAAAGATTCCCAAGACCCTGTGGTCTATATTGACCTGATGACATCATGCAGTTGCTGCAGATTTCTGGGCTGCGCATCCAATTCCTCCAGATTCCAATGATGCTTGGTCGGATAAAGATCTGTCGACCGTGAAGTACAGTGAACGCATTTTCATGTTCAAGAAACTAATATGAGATGATTTGAGCTTTGTGATATGTTATCCGGCTCAACGCTGCATTCAGAGGATTGGTACACTGTGGTCAAATAGAGATGGATATGGTCGATGACAATACTCAGACAAAAGTGTGCTTAGAAACAATGCCAAACAATTACATCAACACAGCAGAAGCAAAGCAGTATGGATTCATGCTTTAACATGGACTCTACCATCCAAATGTTGCAGTAAATATCTTTTTTCCTTTCACCTATTTCTCCACAAACATCTAGTCCAAATGAACGTTTGTGTCATTTAAGATGACTTAAAACCCCCTAAATATAAATACATATAAGCTTTAAAGTGAAAAATTACTTGAAGAAAAAAATGTGTTTGCATTCTAACAAACTTATTATTAACTCATCACATGTGCATCCATGTGTGTGTGCATTGCCCCGTGCAATTACTAACCCCTCTAAATCATCCTAGTGCTTATCGTCAATGTGATGGACTGAGTACAAAGCTATTAAGAGAAAAGAATGCCACACATGTTAAAAATACATCGCAGGCTTTTCAGCTAGCATTTCGCTTATGTTAATATTTAGCTTAGATTTACCAGTCAAACAGAATTATATTTCCACATGATGTTTAGAGGACTACAGCAGAGAAATGAAATAATTAAGCAGCATAGCTTAGAATTGTAAATTGCTTGTAAATGGTTATGTTCTGCCGTTGTAAACACAAACCTCAAAACATCCATCCTGCATGCTGACGTCTTATTCCCCTCTGATTTGTAGACACACGTGCAGGGCTATCTGGAGCTGAAGCCCACAGGCATGCTCCTAGGCCGGAGTCCAAGCCGTGTCAAATCAGCAGAGTCTTCACCAGAGGCCAAATCTGTAGCGTATAATTAGCTTTTAATCAGCACCCTCATTCAGGCGAGCAGTAAAGATTAGCCCAGCTTGGGCTCTGCTTAAAATAAGCATTCATAAATGCGTGCAAAAGCCTCTGACCCATCGCATCCAATCATACACACACAATGCAAAGCTCCCTCCCTGCGGTCTTCTCTCCATTTGCTTTCCCTGCCTTTAAAGCAACTCTTTTTTCCCCTTTCCTCCTTCTGTCCCTTCCCTGAATTTGTTTTCAATTTTCCACGGATGTTGGTCTACCCATTCTAATTTTTAAAGGAAACGTTCAGCCGTCTCCGTAGTTGAATTCGAGTCAGTTCTTAGCCCACTGTACAAGGACACAAGGACTTGCACATGAGCCTACACATAACACAACAAGCCTGACCTTAATGGTACCTTGTGTGCTGGTGGGTCTATTTGGATAATCCAATATGGAGAATTTAAAGTGAGTGTCTTTATTAAAAAAGCTGCTGGGGTTCGAGAGCGTAACATTTTAGATGAGCTCGTCTCATCTAATCCCTGCCTCTCTCTGGGGTGAGCCGCAGCATTTATGCCAGTAATGAAGTGCAGTGAGATGAAAGCCTTTTTAATGGGATTTAGTTAAACTGGGACACAAACCAGAAAGTCGGGGAGAGGGGAGGAAAACGCTTCTTCGTCATCACCGCCAATGTCATTGTTATTTCTGCTCATGGATAACTCGCTTGTAGGCTGTGATTAATTTATATATACATGTGTCACCTTTCTTTCCCATTGGCTATGGGAAATGTCAGTCACATACCTCTTATTTCACCTCCTATTTTGACATTGCAATCATGTTGCTCCAGTGGTTTTGCTTTGCCTCCCGTTTAATTTTTCCAATCACTTCTTTAATTTTCCTGCTTCCTCACTCACCGCTTACATGCTTCATCTTGTGTTGGTTTGCAGCAAACAAAGACTGACTGTGTTTTCTGCAGGTTGAGTCGGCACATGCTGATGGGTGACTGGCTGGGTGGCTTGCTTGTTCAGTTTAAATGTCTAACAGCCAAATATGTACTTATTTATTTAAACCTTTATATGTTGAGCTGCTACTACAGCAATCTTTAAGGTCACATTTTGCAGGACTGTGTGTGTGTTCGCCCATATGTGTGCAAAAGCCAGTTTGCCATACCACCATGTATCTGTCTGTTGACGCATTCCTTGTTGTGTGCAGTACTCCGACAGTGTGCAGAAGAAAAGATTCCTTGCTGTAAGTTGAGACATAAAGTCAGCGCCCCCAGGCATTCACTTTCTTCTGTGATCTAGAAGAAACCACAGACACACACACAGACATGGAGAGATCACAGCTTTTTTTTTAAAGTAGCAAGAGGCCCTAACAAGCTGAAAAGGTAAATAGAAAATTCTGTATACAAATTTGTTTGTAGAAGGACGGGACAATTCATCGGCATCGTTGGCTTGGTTTAGACAGCAGTCAAACATCTGCAGTTTTAGTTTGTGGTTTTAGGCAACGGCTGATCTTTTTGTACGGCAGACGTTACCAGTTGCTCCTGCTTAATTTTACATGGCAGGATTTTATGGTGAATTGTCTCATCAATGTCTTTTTTTTTTGTCACATCAAAGAAACTGAAGATGGGAAACTCAAGTTTTAGGACATGATTTGAAAGATGATTCCAGCTTCAGAGCTTTCGGAATAGCCACACTCCAGAACTACGGACACTGCAGACAAAGCAAAATGGGGTCTGCATACCACTAAGCCAATCACTGTGTGTGCCCGTCGCCCGGTGATGCGTTCAGCCTGTGAGATCTGGTGTATGTGGCCAGTGCTGAGTCCAGATTGCTCCAGCCAGGCAGCGATCCTGCTGCTGCTGTGGCGAGTTTGGCTCATGACCTCCTTGGGGCTGCGCTGCCATGTTGGCCCCCTGCTTATTGTTCTGTCAACAGCATCTGTTGGGCCTGATAACAGGATTAGACCAGCCCCCTATAGGCCTGCGGGAGCTAGCCTGGATTAGCCAGCAGTGTCTATCTTTCCATATGTGAATGTGTGTGTATGTGTGTGGGGAGTCAATCCCTCCTGTCCTGTCAAAGAACCTACGCTAGAGCTAAATAGAGTGGAGACAGGCTTTCATCCTTTCTGTCAGCCAATAGATAACGTCTAATTTTATTTTAACTGTCATAGTTTTCTCACTATCAACACTATATTTCACAGATCACACACAGATCATTTACTATGATCTCACAGGACACTTGCATTAAGAATGGGACCTGAAGTGCAAAGAAAATTGAGCATTATTATCCTGACCAACGGAGTGAAGGTCATGTCAAGGTTTGGTAAGGTTCCTGCATTACTCATGAATATTAAGTGCCTCCCCAACTTCATTACACGGTGTTCTGGTTTTCCAGGTAATAAATGGCTTCCCAGAGCAGAGAAGCAGACACAGAGATGAACACCTGAGGTAGAATGTCATAAAAATAAGCCTGTATGCCAAAAATATCTTAAAAGTTCAAAAGACTAGGCAACAGCTTTTATATAGGCTGACAAAGGCCTTGGCACCTGATCCAGATATGAGAGAGATGGAGAAAGGGCATGATCCCATGGCAATAATGTCCCTAGGCTCATTCCCTTCCCCTGTGGAATACATGAATCCCTTTTCCACATTTTTTCCCTACTGAGAATATACCTGCCAAAGTGGTCATGGTCCTGTGACATTCCTGCCAAGTCCTGTACTCATTCCTGTGTTCAGTTCAATTTGACACAGGAATGCGGCGGTATTTTGGATTAAAACTGGGGGGAAAAAGGCTCTCTGTTGCGTGTGAGTTTAACAAGTTAACTTTGTGTGTTTTTCCCATGTCTGTGTGTTTCTGTGTCAAACAGGCATGTGGGGTGAAAAATGTCTGAACTCTACCCTCAGTGCCCCAGACCAGAATAGAGTTTAAAAAGAGGAAACTGTTTTCGGTTATGTACCGATCCCCCCATGCCTCGTCTCTGTACTCTTTCTGTAACCTCCATCCATTCTGCTTCCAGTGCCACAATCAGAGAAAGGACTTCCAGCTGCTTAAAAGATGAAGACATTGTGCAGCTTTATGTCAGGACACACTATCAGAACAAGAGTTTCTCGCCTACCCTACCGCCATTCTTCTCAGCTCAAACTGACATGCGCACTGACATGAAAATGATTTGAGCCATTCTCCAGAAAGCAGCTTCTCCATTACCTCTTTCATCCTGGCTTGTCAGGAGGATTTTATATGGCTGGCAGATGCCTCACTGCAGTGTGGCGATTGTTGCTGTGTGCAGTGTGTCACCACGACTCACAGTGTCAGATTGCACCATTCATTTGAATCTGACCAGCCAGTTTAAACAGACGATCTTCTGAACAGGCTGCCGTGTCGTCGTCTCTTGCTTTCTAACAGAGTCAGAGGTGAGGAAGGGACTGAGAAGCTGGTGGAGAAATACAGTTTTAATCTCTCCTGGCCTCTCAGTGTCCCTCAGGCCCTCATATTGAGCACACAGTCTGAGTATTCACGGATTGCACAATATAGAGCATAAAACATCAATCCTTAGTTTTATAAAAGATGCCCTGTGTGTACACTCTGAGTTCACAAACATTTTTACATCAAGGTTTCTGGGTGAATACGCTTCATTGGTCAGACTCTGTGCGATGAATTCCCATCTGAGAAAATAGTTGGTTTAACTTTTACACAGATCAACTGTAGCAAGACAGGGGGGGGGATACAGAGCCATGTCACCCACTGTGACCCTGTCATGTTGCGTAATGGGCCAAGTTTATTTGCAATCTCTGCAGCGTGTTAAGTTTCAGGGAGGAAATTTGACATGCTGGATAAAATGTTAGGGGTCGAAGAAAGGGAACAAAGCTATAGAGGTCATGGTGAACAGGGGTGCGTAGAAAACTCGGATTTCATGCCATAAACGTGTGTCATAACTTTGACTTGCAATTAGTTTTTGATTTATTTAACAGTAAATGAAAGACCTGAATCTGAGAATTTGTTCTTATCCTAAACCGTTTTATGTGGTTTTATATTTGAGGCATATTTTATGCATTTTCAAGAGTTGATTTCAGGAGAGGCAGAGCTGGGTGGGATTTTTGCAGCTAACCGCCAGCTTGAGTGACTCAACAGTTAACCTTTTTGCTGGCTTAGTTTCCATAACTGAACTCTTTCCTTGGCCTTAACTGCATTATAAATGGCAGGTGCAGATTTTGTAGAAAATAAATTCTATACATATTAAATGTTATAAAACGTTTTCATTGAATATAATCAGCTGAATCATCCATTATGAGACATTTGTTAGATTTGCTGTATCTTTAAATGCCTTATTAAGGAGTCATTGAGCTCCTTTGGTGCTTAATGACTTTGTTAAACCTCCAGGAGTTCTTGGTTCAGTAACTTATGATCGAGATGTTGGAAAATGTAAAAAGTCCTCTTTCAAAAACCGTCTTTAGACAGATACTGTTTCTTTCAGAGAAACAATACGCAGAACTCATTTAAAACTGATACTGACACTGATTCTAAACTCCATGTTTATTTTTTTTTTCATGTCATCATGATTTTTCAGTTGACACTGGAATTCTTTTTGCATCTTTTATATTTGCTTATCTGGGGTTTTGTGTTGCAGACTATAAAGACTGTTCTGTTGCCCCTTGTCAATGTTCAGTTCATGTCCACATATAATTAGTCTTTAATATATAAAGTGGATTAGCAGTTAAAATGGACAGACTTGAAGCTGTTCAAGGTTGTAAGTGAGTTTTTTTTTTTTTTTTTCATTTGGCGCACAGCCTGAGGGGTTAAACAGGACATGAAAGGCTCTGAAGCGACAGAAAGAATGAAAATGAATCGATGCAAGCGCTTCAGTATAATTTTCTTACTCTATTCTCTTCAAGCCAATTAATCAATAATCAGTGGAAGCAAATTACTGAGCTTTAGGTGAGAAGGCGATGGCTTTATAAACTGAGCTTGAGTTTTTTTTCCCTCTCTCTCTCCATTGTAAAAACTAGAGTGTAGCAGGGGCTTGTAAGGCCAGTGTTTCAAGCTCCTCGCTCCTCTCCCTCAGCCTCTCCTCCCCCTGACAGAACACGTCTATCTGTTTATTGTCTCACCATCACATTGACTCCCTGTCACTGCCGCTATCTATTATTCGAACTCTTCTGTCTGTCAGGCTCTCCTGTGCTCTCTTCTTCCTCACACTGTTAGCCTGTTTCTGTCAAACCCTTTTTCATTCTGTTTCTTCTTGTTGGCCCCTGCTCTTTATCCTGACATGTTGTCTGTCTTCCTTTAATCTCTTTAACAGGCATTTTATCATATATACCACATCTGTCTCCGCGCATGCACACGGCCCAGGTGCGTGTCTGTTCTCGCTCTTTGTGACGACGAGTCCACGCAAGCTAGAGGTCCGCACGGGTCCACGTCAGCACACGCACACACTTGCTTTACACATGCGTGCACAGATGGTGTGCATGTGTACATGTGATATAGTGCACATAACAGGCCATCGCCTCCTCCAGTCCACTTCGCAATATGAAACAGGATTTTCCTGTGACACAGATTGTTCATTCATCGCCTTACACTGACCCTATTTGTGGCTCTTGTACTTGGTTTATGTCTGTCTGTTTAGTGAACCTTGGATTGTCTCTCCCTGTCTCGTAGACAACCAGTCTTCACCAACCAAACACTTAATGAAGTGTTGCGATTTGAATTATTTTACGTGTTTGTATTCACATATTATCACATTAATGGTATATGAGTTATAATTCCTACCACAAAAATATAGCCAATATTATGCTTTCTGGTGTGATTCATACTTGTACTGTAGTGACACAGTTACGCATGCATGCACACTGTTGCTATGTAGTTTGCTCTTTACAGTAAGTCTGTGTGTTTGTTTACTTGTCTGTGTATGCGCATGTGTGTGTTTGTACATGGAGGAGGCGGTGGTGCTTGCAGATTGTGCTTGGTCCACTAGACCCCTCCCAGTCAGAATAGACCTGTCTCAGCTCATCAGCATTAGACTCGCGTGGCACCCTGATGTGCCCCGACAGTCAGCCACAGGAAATGATGGGATGTGAAACCACCCAGAGCACCCATGTGACCTGCCATACAGGCATAGGCGGGTCTGGGGGTGTTGAATGGGATGGAAAAACAGGAAGGCAACGAGGCGATGCGTCCTCACAATAGCAGATGCAGAAGCCATAGCCTCAGTTGGCACAAGACTGACAAAATGCACAACACCTTTGCACACACAGACACTTATAGATAAATTTTTTATAGATAAAATTTCATACTTAACTAAATAAGTAGACATACACATAAACACAGTGATACTGGGTGCAGGCCATGATTGCTGAGATATTTTATCTGGCTGAATGGCAGTGAAATGAATCTCAGCATGCCTGGCTCTAGACCGTTTGTGCCATTGTCTTTCACTCCACATGCCTCAGCAGCTCTGAAACACAAATGCTGACAAACAGACACAAAAATGAAGACGGACACAAAAATACACACATTGCGGGCCCAAGCATGTTTAGAATAGTCAAAGAGAGCAGCCTGTGGAAATACACATTATAACAAGTCATTTATCAAGTCATAGCAGCTCATAGATGTTCAAGCCAACTTCCCCACATGTTCTTTCATTCACGTGTTACCATTTTTTTCTCAGTTACATTTTTTACATAGGCTGACTGTATTAAAATCACTGATCAAAAATTTTATTTCATGAATCCAGAACTGGATGAAAAGTGTTTCTTGTGTGATTCATATCACATCTCATAGCTAAATAAAAGAAAAGAACAAGAAAAGAACTTTTATGGATCTATATTATACAGTTTGTCTTCATGCAGCAAAGTAATCCACCCGGTTAAGCCTTTAAAGGCAGTAGAGATGGGACATTTGTAATGCTTTTGCTTACTTCAAAAAATGTCCATCAAAACTATGCAGTTAATTTCAAATTTCTCTCTTATTTTTGTCTTGTCTGATATGTGTGACTTGAAAGCTGTTTACCTTGTTGACAGTCACCACTGAGAACCCGTGAGGCATGTAAGGGCACGATTAGCTGGAAACTAACCCAGCCTGAGTATGCATATGTATATGCATACCACGGACAAACAATGTGTTGTTAAGGAGATACAAGAGCCAAATGAGTGACCAGGCACATATGCAACAAGGTTTATGATTTCCATGCTTGTGTTTTGTAATAGAACTACCAAAAAGGTTTAAACAATAAAACCATATAACAATCTGAATGAGAGACAAATACACTGGTCACATAACTTTTTAATGATACAGTTTTCTTTAAATATGAAGCAATTAATTTGGTGATGCATGAGAATAAATATTTTAGGTGGATAGCATTAGATAGACTGTGTCCCTGTAAGGGCGTCATTTGTAAGATCACTAGAAGAAAGAAAACAGAGTGAGGTTATGGGCTGGGTGAGGCTCTAACTTGGTCTTGCAGCACTCATATACAATTTTTTTCCAAGGTCCAAACCCTGCAGTCTTTCAGTTTTATGGGTCCTATTTTCCAGATTTTCCAGGACTACCATCAGGTGCGTCAGATGCTCTCATCTTTTGGGAGGAAAACAAAATCCCAGTGTTTCCACTGCATTTTCTGTGGCTCTTCACATGCCTCACAACGGATTACTTTCCCCTCTCACCTTCAATATCCTTTCGCATCTCTAAGATTCAACTACATCTCGAGGCATAGCTGTTTTTCCCTTCTTTGCTACTCTTTCCATCCTTTATATGATGGTCTGCTGCTGTACTGTCAGAATTTATAAATTGCACGAAATGACAAGACTGGATTCGTTGTTTTTTTTTTCTTTTTCATTGTAGTTCTCTGTTTTTGATGTGTAAACACAACACTGTAAATACAAGTCTCTCTATAGTGGTTCCAAGTGTAAAAACATTTTCACATAAACATTTGTTCATCACACTGCATATATAAAATACTAGTTTAATTCCTATAATATCGATAAACAAATACAAATATTAAAAGTGGTTTACCCGACGTTGTTTAATCACTTCCTTTTTTCCACTTTACCCCAATAAATGCCAAGTTGACCTTGCTTAGTGTGAGGATGGCCACTAGCCACATTTATTATGTGAAAGCCTGTGCTTTTAACTCTGAATAGCCTTATCTTTGTTATACAAAGCAGCATTCTGCCATTGTAATGACTTTCCTTCGTAAAGCATGTCCTTTATCTGACTGAACAAGCACACAAGCTTTCACTGACTGCTTCATTGTATTATTTATTGAACCCAAAGACAAACCAACTTTCAAGGTGAATGCTAAAAAAACTGTATAAATATATTTTCCGAGTTTTGCCCCCCAAATATAGTTACTTTTCAAACCTTTATTTTCTATGCCTCAATATTCAGACAACCGAGTGTTTTGTTAGCAACTATAATTCAGTGTTTATTAGGGGACAAATTGTTTTTGTAGCCATGACAACAACAAAAAGCTAATCTAATAAAAAAATCACAATAACATGTTTATGTAGACTGTTTTTTCTCTCTCTCTTTTTAATGGCTTGCTGTAATACTGTTTTTTGAGAACATGAGCAATATTGCAAAAACAATACAGTAGGAGTCTAATATGTGGTAATACTGTATACATCCTGGAGTCACTCTAATGGTAATGGATAGGAGATTGATTTTTGGCTTCATGTGGTCTTTGTGTGTAATTGTAGCCTGTAACATGCTCCTTTGTTCACTCTCAGTCTGCTTGACCAATGTCACTGTAATCCCTTCTATATTTTTCAAGTGATTTAAGTCGGTGTATGCCTATAGAGAGCAAATTAAAGAATATATGGTGAAAGTGGGTGAACTGTGCTAAATATCACCAAACATGCAACACTATTCTCCTTCAAATTCCTTCTTAAGTGGTGGCAATACAGCTGAATTCACTCTGAAAAGATTGTTCAAATGTATGACCCCCTCTAATTACAGTTTGGAGTGCCTAGGCAACAATTAAGGAATAAAAGTACAATCGAGCATTATTCATTCATTGCGTAGCGTTAGTCACTCTCGTTGGCCTTGGGAGCAAAAACATATAAAACTTAGACTCTAAAACAATGAGTCAGACATGAAATATGAAAATATAATAAACGTGAAAGAAGCAAGTAAACAGTTTCCCAGTTTGGATTGAGCTCTAGTTGTAAATGTGCTGTAACTGACGTGTGTCTGCTTAAAAAAAATGGCAAATAAAAACGCCAGGATAGTTTAGTGTTAAAGGTAACAGACTGTTTGTTTGGAGATGGAAACTGTTAGTGTTAGTCTTGGGCAAAGCATTTGCTTATGAAGAGAAAAATCAAACAAAAACAAAATGAGTTATGTATTTGAGACCATTAATATATTAGACTTTATGCAGGTCTGCTTATGAAATTTTGATTAGATTTTGATTAGAATTAAAATCCTAAATGTTTTTGCAAAGCTGATGTTTTGCCTAATGGAAAATCAGGACTCATCCATCACTTTATGTCATGTGCCAAAATGTTGGTAAACAGTGTCAAGTCACTGAAGACTTACTGTATGAGTTTAGTGTAGGTAAATATTCCAATACTGTGTGTGAACACCCTTTTGCCTTTAGAACTGCCTTTATTCTTCGACTCAACAAGGTGCTGGACACATTCATTCAGAGATCCGTCCATCCATCCATTCGCTTCCACTTATCCTTTTCAGGTTCGCGGGGGGTGCTGGAGCCTATCCCAGCTGTCATAGGGCGAGAGGCGGGGTACACCCTGGACAGGTCAACATCAGGGACAAACAACCATTAGCACTCACATTCACTCCTGCCTTTACACCTATCATTCAGAGATTTTAGTCAATATTGACGTGATCATCGCACAGTTGCTATAGTGTTGTCAATAGCATATCCATGATTTAAGTCCTCTGTTCCATCCCAAAGCTGTCCTACTGATTTAAGAAACCAGCTCGAGATGATATAAGCCCCAATGTTCAAATCTTCAGTGAACCCAGTGGATGGGGATGCTGTGGTCATAAAGGGATGGACATGGTCAGCGACAATACTGAGATAGGCTCAATGCTCAGTTGGTACTGACGTCAACACGTTTGCCACATTCAAAATCATTTAAATAGCTTTTCTTCCTAATTCATACCTAACGAGTGGCCGGCGAGTGCACATAGACCCAAAACTTCATTTACAGATACTGTAAAGAGAGTGCAGTGCTGGATAGTATGAATAACACACTCTAAGAGAAGAAAAACTACCCTAAAGATTAAGTGTATATACTTGGGCTTAGATGTCACTACTCTACATTTTAAGTGAGACATTCAATAAGTATCTTCTTCCATGTGTTTTAGAGACAGCAGAACTGTATGCATGAATTTTCACACGGACCCCCGAAGTGTCCGGTTATTCTTGGCAGCAATTACATCAGTTTGACAGTAGATGTTTTCCGTTCCACCGGAGACATCAGGATTCCCACCTGCCTGCTGTTCCCCTCGCCTAGCAGTTTCCCACTTTATCGGTTTCCCTCTTTTTCACCTCCTCCTCCTCTTCACTGTTACGCTCCTTCATCTTCCACTTGTGAACCCAGCCAAGGCGACGAAACACCCCGATGATTTATTTATGTTAGGGAAGCCATCTTCCCCTCTTACCACTGTCTCTCTTTCCCTCTCACACACTCGCATACATACTTTTCCTCTCTCTTCTTGTCTTTGTCTGTCTGTGAAACTGTGACAGTGATGCTAAATGGGGCGTCTTCTCTCCTGTTGTGATGAGTTGGAATGTGCAGGTGGCAGAGCTTACAAGCACAACACACACACAGACACACTTTGCAGTGTCACACTGGGATGTCAGCCTCTCTCTCTCCTCTGGGTTAATGCATATGATCTAGATATTTGACACTATGTGCTACTTTTTTTTTTTTTTTTTTAAAAAGAAACACCCCAGCAGCCAATATGTTGAGTGACACCAGGTGACAACACTGCCTGATATACAGTAAAAATATGATTTGGTACGAGATAGATGTTACTGTTTTTAATGTTGTCATTATAGTGGAAATTTCAAACAAGAAATATTGTTAGATATAACATTTATGAGGAGCTATGTTTATTTTTAGAAGCGTTTATGTAAATATATCTTGCAAAGCAGCTTGCCAAGTCTGGTGAATCGAGATGTTATCATGTGAACAAGCAAAATCATGGTCAAACAAAACTCATGATCCTAGCTACAGTATGTAAGATTACAGTTGTGAGAATTAAGTCATCTACTGGGCAGCATATTTTACAAGACATTCAATAAGTTGTAATTCTATTAATGGTTTATAAATCATTCATTAATTCTCTATATAGCTGTTGTAAGCCATTCTGTTAAAGAAATTCTGGGTTTGAAGGCTGTGAAAAATTAATAATTTAGTGTATGTCCTCTAGCTGCATTACTTCTCTAGTCTTAACTGCTGCTGTTTAATTCATCAATATGACCACCTACTTTGTGTAAAGGATCTTCAGCTCATTAATCCAAAATACATGTGTTATTAACTTATTTCTGCAACATTCACCACCTCACATTGGATAGATTTTACATGTTGTAAATGGTGCGGCAATAAGTTATTAATTAGTGTACTTTTGTCTGATGGGCTGATCTCCCTTATACAGAAGGTAAGTGATGGCGAATTAAATGATGAATTAGTGAGCTGGATAAAAACACTGGAGGATGTTCCTCGGACAAATGGATTTTTTTTTATTTTTACAACCTGTTCAAATGTTATTATAATATATTAGTCAAAATTCTTGTTACTCTTCTATAAAACATGCATAAAAAATTCCATAAACAAATTTACCTTTTACTTTTTTTTAGTAATGGCTGATTATTGACCCAAAAAATTAATCAGTACATTTCAGAGTCAAAGAACGATTAGCATTGCCTTATTTGAAAACAAAAATATTAACATATTTCATTCCAGGGGCATCAACAGTGCAGTGTTATCAAAGTTAGCATTGTGCCACATTAATGTGCAAGGGGTGTCTCTGTGCATGAACCTAACTGGCAAGTGGAAGGGAAAGTAAATATGAAGTGAAAAACAAAAGGAGCCAGTGGGTAAAATGAAAAAGTAAACATAAAGGTGCAAAACAGGCTGACAGACCTGCACCGAGTACTACATCCACCTCTCCAGTCCCTGATGCAGACACTGCAGGTCTTAAAACCAGAACTGCTATCTCTTGGCAGCACAATATTCCCAGGTGCAATCCTTTGCAGTGTCAAGAATGGCCACAAAGGACAACACAGATGGGAGCTAACTAAGCATTTTTATATGACACTCCATGATGAGAACACATTTCCTTATCAAGACAGATAAGGTGAACCACACAGCATGTTGTTGAAAAAGACTCATGCTCTTATTAGTACCTGTTTTTCAATTTTGGAGTGATTTTAAATTGGGTTTTGAATCTCGAGGTTTGCATGTAGTCATATAATTTATGTAATTTGCTTGTTTTCTCTTTTTGCTAGTCATTCAAATCAGTATATGTTAATAAGGGACAGATTCATCAGTGAGCTGAACAAGCAAATAACATTAAACGCGGTCTCTTCTCCTTTAACGCACGCTGTTAACCTTGCCCTCAGGTGCTTTTATGGGACTGGGCATTTTACACTGTCAACCATCAGCATCTGTCTTTCTTGTCCGCCCATTTTTAAATTACTTTAGCGCCTCACAGTCAACCTTCTCAGTGTTCCTTCAACCTGCTGTCAGTCTATCTGTCACTTAGTTAGTTGGTTTCTCTGTCAGTCAGTCAGTCAGGTAGTTGGCATGGCCGTTACGCTCTAAGGATATTCCTTTCCAGTGCTCTTCAATTCATTTGTTTGTTTGTTAGTGAAAGAGATTTGGGTGTAGTGAGAGATAGTGAAGAGGAAAAAAAATGCCATTGAAGTTAGCAAATTGACTGAGGGACTGAGAAAGAGGGAGATCCGTAGATGTCAATTTAAAAAGTGAGAGCTTAGTGTCAGGCTTTCAAAGAGGAGAGTGTGCGAAGATGAGTAATGGAAGAGACTGTCCAGAGAGAACGAGTAAGAGATAGAGTTTATGATTTAGGGAGAAAGGGGGAGAGTGAAAACTGTTTGTGGAGGAGGGGAATGAGAGAGGAGAGGACTATTGTTAGTTTAGAAGGAGAAAGCGATGGCTGTTATCCTCCTCTACTGCTGCCAGCCATTACCTATTCAAGCCTCAACAGCAGGTTGGCAGAGAGAGCTCTAATTGAGGAGGCCGATGGCTTGGAACAGCAGAGAAAGAGAGGCAGAGCTAACTTCTTTTCTTTTTCATTAATTAGCCTGTCACTCATTACGCTCTAGCATGTATTTGGGATCAGAAAACAGCATGGCTGTGGTTAGCTCTGATTGTGCTTCTTTGTTGTGCTGTCCAGTAAAATACACAAAAAATGACTTCTGTACAGAATAAAGAAGATAATCTGCAGCTATGCATCATATCCATTAACCTCAAGGGCTGGGAAAAAGCATTTGTTTTGCTTAGTAAACCGCACTCTCAAGCTCTCTGCCTCATGCTTTCATAGACTTATAGAAACAACTCATCAAAAACAGCAGTGCTATTCTTATCGCACTCTCACATCCCCGCCACATATTGGAAAACAAAAAGGTGGACATTACTAGGCTGTCAGGCGTTGACAGGTATTGATCAGGCTGCTGTTGACAGACAGCTAGATGAACTTCCCATCAGCACCATGGAGAATCTTTCTTGCCATTTTGTTGCCATCTGTTAATAACTAATGGAAGCTGTGATATTTGTGGTGAATGTGAAGAAGAGAGGAAGAGGAGGATGTTGTAGTGATGCCCAGATGCCACGGCTAAACGGATGTCACATGATATTAGGCTTGCATGGTGTGATACACCGCTGTCATTCTGTCAGGTGACAGCATTTATCTCCATATTTCACATCCTCCCCCCTCCTCCACCAGGTCTTGATCACCCATCACACACTCGCTCTTTGTCCCACACTATTCCACCCCCCCCCCCCCCCCCCCGCCCGGGCCCCC
>VUQR01028990.1:33446-45640 GCA_015108515.1 Hemichromis elongatus
GCAGTGACACTGTCAGCACTCTACAGCGTTTATACGTACTGCATAATAATCACAAGCCGCTCACCTCTTCTGTAGTTTCCACCTCACCTTCGTACAATGTAACCACCCAACAATTCCCATTCTGTGCATATGTTACATTTATCAGAAATGTTTCTTTTGCCATCATGTTTCTTTTAACTTGTAAACAAACTTTTCAACGTGTCTTATTTTCTTCTTTAAATCACCAAGTCTCACTATAGAGGCTGACTCCAGTCAAAAATCTGTGGCTTTAAACAGAGCCAGGCGGTGTATAAAAGAACACAATTGTGGAAAGATAACACAGTTTCATTAAACTTGAGCGTGAAAGCTTGACCTTCTCTCCTTTCCAGGATCTGTCACTCCTCACCATAGATACTTGGCTCTCAGCAGCAAGTCCACCAGTGTTAACTACAGATTTGCCGTCCCACAACACACAAAGAAACAGCAATGTCAGACTTTTTTCTGCATTGTTTGTCAGTGTACAGCATGGCAACTTGAAATGAACAAGTTGAACGCTGATCCCATGACAAAGGAAGTCAAATGGCTCAAAAGTGTGAATAAAATAATCATGAAAAAGAAAACTTTTTAGTTAGTCAATCTAGTATTTATTTTTTTAAAGAGACCATCTGTTCTTACATCCATTTAGGTATAAATGAGTGAAAATGCTGGCAATGTGAAAGTAGTTACAAAAAAGTTCCACTCATGTGGAAAAGTATCTGTGCTTTTCATCGTGATTTTAAGCATGTAACAAAAACCTCACCATGCAAAGCTATTTGGTTTTGTTTGTTTTACTTTAGATGGAATTTCACTAGTTAAGTGAGCTAATTTTACAATATGCCAAAGTCTGTCAAGTCAAACACAGTAAAGATCACTCCGCCAGAACTAAATCAAAGGTGTGAACCTTTACAACTCTCCCTGACTTTTACATCGAGTCACAAATTCACTTAGATTTATGCCCTTGGAATCCAGTTGACTTAGAATTGTTCTTATACCAATGTTGGAAATAAACATCAAAATGTATGTTATATTTGTTTATGGCAATTAATAAAACAGACACAGTAAACATGGCTCTATAATACAGTCCCAATTGAAAGTTTTACCAAGTAAAAAATGGCACCAAAAAAAATCATATTTTGCATAATTGAATCTTAACAAGGTTCCAAGTAGAGCTTCAACATGCAACAAGAAGAAACGGGAGTGAGACAAAACATTTTTTTTTTAGCTTTTTTGGGTCTTCCCCTTGACTTTTTTGTTTCATTATAACCCTCAGGATCATTTAAGAAATTCTAAATCACTGTCACCTCAGCAGAGATGGCGCGCTGCATCGACACTGCTTGTGCAGTTGCAACCACATGCCCTTTAAAGGCACGTGGTCCTAAACTTTTGACCAGCTGTAAAACAGCCTGTTTCAGTTTAAACGTTGTTTTCATTAAATTGTACGTTAACAAAAATGTCTTGTCTCACTCCCATTTCTTCTTGTTGCATGTTGAAGCTCTACTTGGAACCTTGCTAAGATTCAGCTATGCTAAATATGATTTTTTTTTTGCCATTTTTCAAGTGTTCTTAAGTTTTGATCGGGACTGTAGGATGCCATCATTGTTACAAGTTTGTTCTTGAAATTTCTTCCCTTCTAGACATCCCACAATCAACTTTGTGTTATTATTGCAAAATGGAAGTAACTTAGCCATGATGTGTTGGACTAAGTAAAGTTTTTAGAACAAGGTCAGCCATTCCTGAGTTGCACAGTTGGTAAAAGTTGCCAGCATTTTGCTCACTCGGTAACTACTGAGTTGTCAGTGTGTGGACTCCTTCCTTGTCACCTACTATGAGCTAGTTCGTGACATCTGCTCTGGCATTAACATCAGCACAAGAACTGCGTGCTGGGAGTTTCAATGGCATGGGTCTCCAGTGTAGTGTTGTCATTTCTTTAGGACTTAAAACTTGAATATAATTACCTACACAAACGTTAGGCTATATAAAGGGTGGGCATAGACATTGTGACATCACTCACTGATTTGTGAGGCCCTATATTGAAGACTCAGTTTTAGATGCATTGCTTTTGCTGTCTTTGTATTTGGGAGTCTTGAAATTCTAAATTATACACTTTAAATTCTAATATAAGCTTGGAGCTTGCCAGAATATTATTTGGCAGATAGTTAAAAAGAGATCTAATTATTGACTCAAATTAGCCGAGGTGAGACCTACTCAACAGCTACGAGTTACATTTGTCTGTGTGGTGATTCACTCCTCATCTAAGTGGCCATGCCTGTAATTATGCATAATTTTTTTTATTATATTTGTCCCTGCTGCATACCCCCACATGAGATGTAAACAGATTGATTTCAGCAGCAAAGGTGAGAAGTCTCTGTGATTTGGTTCACTTTAGGTGCCAGCCTCAAGTGGCCACTTGAAGGACTGCAGTTTTTTACACATGTGCTCTGATTTCATTTTTCAGCCTCATGGGTTTAACCTGGAACTTGACTTGTGACACAGCTAATAGCCACTACTATTATAAAAGAGCCTTTCCTCAATATATTATTAAAACATACACATAGGCTTGGTGGTGGAAAAACTGACCCCTCAGAGAGGTGTAACCATGTATTGTTTTCTTTTAACATACACTATGGAACAAATAGGCTAGAACAAATCTTCTTGGCTGAGGCTGACTGATGTAAAGCTTGGAGCGATTCCCGTGTTTCTAATTAGCCCAGGCTCTGGCATGGCAGTCCGTAGGCTGATGGTTGGCATGAGGCAACAGGACAGCCCAGCTGCCCCCATGTCCCCTACTCTGCCCCAAAGGAGAGTTTCTGGGTCTACTGCTGCCTTTGTGAATGGCAAGGAACAGAAACCTGGATTGGAGAAGAAAGGTAGTTCACACCCTGAATAACACTCTGTCAGAGGCAATATTTCATGTTTAAAAAGGAGCTCTTCATCAGCAATCTGATCACTACAACCTCTCCCTGCTGCCATGCTCCACTTTCTCACTTGCAGCTTTACTCTTTGGAACGACACTCTTAATAACATCATGACAAACTGACTGCTAAAGAGCATCATGTATATACTATCAGTTTAATGTAAATGTTGAATTAGACTCTTTGAACGGACAGCAGACAGAGCTGATTAACTCATTATTTTCCACTTGGACAGTGGATGTCGGTAACAATTTAAAAAACATCCGAAAGCCCTCTTCACAATGACGACATGAACACGGCAAGGACCAGTGGGCATTTCAGCCAAAGCATCAAATCGAATAAACTAGAAGCAGAGGAACAATTTAGACAGAGAGAGACAGACAGATGGAGAGAAGAGACAAAGTATATGATTAGGTAGAAATACAGTTTAAGTAGAAAAGCGGAAAGGGGCGAAAATGGAAACGAAGGGGAAGTGAACTGCACTCGCAGGAGAGGCGGAGAGGGAGCAATTTAATGCTGTAATTAAGTTCCTGATAGCACCCTGGGAGATGTGCTTTGGCGTAGCTCCAGGACAGCTTAGCATTACACCAAGGCCCTTCAAATCACAATCTACTTATACACACACACATAACACACAACACACCATTTGCACAAACAGAAATTAAATTCCGAGTAGGCTCTCTGCGCTCTCGAGCCAATTTCAAATCCCCGAATATGTGTCAGCTTCACCAAATGATGCATCGACAAGAAGAGACACAAAGGAGGCGCAGACTGGCAGAAGAGACGGCTGTGAGAACCCATCACTTACAGTCACTCTCACGTTGCTCTCACTCACACATTGTAGTGCACACGCGACAGTTGCCTTGACAAGTGCGCACAAATCATACTTATGAGAGCATGAATGGAAACCTGTCTCAGAAAATATTATTTTCTTTCCCTTTATGTTTACCGTGCACCTGTCATGCTTCTGCTATCCAGACCTGCTCACTGCTTCTGCCTCCATTTTATTCATCAATGTATCTTTATTTTTTTGGCTGTATAGCAGAACATACCTGAAGACAATGTCATCCCCGGTGCTGACCTGCAAAGCAGCAAGTTTGACAAGATGGCTAATGTGTTGCCAAGTTGTACAGGTGTGCAGCTTGTCTCTGAGCAGCCTTGTCATGTTAGAGGGTCTCACCAAGGGGAGGAGAGAGAAAGATGTGGGACTTTGGAGAGGAAGGATGACAAGAGGAGAGAACTCGGAGAGAGATCAGAGAAGAGAGAGAGAGAAGAAACAGGCAATTACACCCAGCTTCGCTCCCACAGTCCTATCCCTCGCCTCCTTCAGGCCACGCGGAGCAGCAGCACGAGCAATAGGATTTTAACTGAGGAGAACGCGCATCAATAGGATCTAAGATTTCCTGGGAATTGGTCGCCAAAGACGGGGGAAGCAAAGGATACAGTGTTGACAGAAAGAGTTGTCTTTGGAAAGACCGGAGAAGAAACAAGTCCTCTAAAATCGGCTCCAGCACATTCCGAGGCTCTTCTTTAAGTGCCGTACGCCTACCGTTCGCACCTGCGTGCTGTGCATGTCCTCTCTCTCTGGGGATAAAAGTGCGTAAATATTTTTTTTTATTTTTTTTTTACCGTTTTCACGGCAGGTGACACGCCGAACTGTAGACTCACAGATACGGTCCTGGAGCCACGATGCTGATCGGTAAGTGTTAAACACCTATAGTTCTCCACTTTACCGGTGACGCGGCTGCGCTGAGTAAGCAATATATATGAAAGATTCCTGAAAGGTTCCAAATACAAGCGTTTCAGGATTTCGTGTTGCAACGGTGTGGATGGGTTAAAAAAAAGATCTTAAAGCATGTGAATGTAAGCACACTATGTGGAGCAGGCGCGCTAAAAGTCGTTGTCGGAAAAATGAAATAATCAAGGGATTCAGCCATTTATCGGGCTCGCGAGTTGACCGTTTAAAGTGTTTTTTTTTTATTTTTTTTTATTTTAATGCTTTATTCATGAATATCCTGCGCGCGTTTCTGCGCCGCTGTTTACATGCCTGTGAATCAACTATCACCGCATCAGATTATATGAAGCTCAACCAAAAGTGTGCGTCCTGGCTGGTGCGGAGTTACCGACACCTCACACTCCTTAGCCCATAGATGGAAGTTGGCACTTTAATCATGAAAACTTCCACCGTATATTATTTTGTTCTATTTTCTTTTGAAAGGTCACAGTGTCCCAAGTCATCAATAATTAAAACAACAGAAAACCACAACAAAATAAAACATGGATCTACCGAAAAATGACCTTCTCAAACTAATATATATATATATATATATATATATATATATATATATATATATATATATATATATATATAGCGGGAGATTAAATTAGTGGACATTTGTAAATCAGTTCCTGATAATAAGCATCATAGGCTCGTTGTGTAAAACGGCACCATTAACCTGACGTCTCAGTGTGGCTTCAGACAACTCGTTGTTCATTTGTTTTAAATAAATAAAATTGACCAGCTTGCCCTGAACTATTTAAGTAGCGATGTTTGAACATTTCAACCTTTTTAGGGCTTAGAAATAAAGCTTTGATGATCACTGGTATGTTTTGATTGAATCTGATCAAATTGGCATAGGCATTAGTGTAAAAGCTGTCCCACTAAATCCTGAAAAGAGAACTTCATTTGCATAATTAACTCAATCTGAATGGAGGTGTACTTTTTGTGTGTGGGTTGAACAAAGAATAACTAATGGACCCAAGCTACTGGGCCCCTGTTCTTCAGCTAAAATCCGGATTTAAAGCATGTCCATGGATCAGTGCAGTCATACCTTTCTTCAACAAAACGCAACTGTTCCTGCATTGCGTATCAGTGATTCTATGAGTAGTCCTTGTTCCACTTTCAGAGACAAACAAAAAGATGTAGCTGAATTTGGGAAAAACATCCACTTCACAAAGATCCAATAGAAATGCACTCATAGTGTTGTGTCAAACCTCTGGATGTGATGGCTCCCGCCATAAGTGAGACTGTGTGGTGATTTGCGATCTCGGTGCTCTTAAAATGGCTTCGGAGCACGGGCAAATGACTCATGCAAATGGATGCCACATTAGCATTTCTCTAGATATTTACTCCATGTCACAAATGCAACCTTCTAATCCCCACACTGGTAAAAACTATCGTCCATGGAGCGCCAAAGCTTCCAAGCTGAAGCGTTTTACTGAAATATCTTCTTTCCTCTCTCATCAGTGTTCTTTCTCGCTCGCCCTTTTACTCAGCTCATAAAGAACTGCTCTTCTGTCAAATGGAGCCCTAACTACTTGGGCCTTTGTCTTGTGCTGATTTCTTCTCAGCCATTATGTCGTCGTAAAAGCCAGTTGGGGTGTCACTGGGGAGCTTTGGCGGCAGTGGCTTCTTCTCAGTTCCAGATAACAGCCTTTACTGGACAATGGCCATTATTATTCACTGTGTTGCTGTCTTGTGAGAGTCTGCTGTCTTCTTACTTCACTCATCCATCCACATCACCCCCCATCATCCACACAAGCGGGGGACAGGTTGCAGGGCTGCAGGAGAACTGATTATAGGCTTCTTTGGGAGTGGGCAGCATTCTTCCACTTCCAACCTTTTTTTGTCGGTGGGATCTGAGGTGGGGGATGCAAAGGAAGCAGGGCTAATCTGAGCAAAACAGGGTCCCGGGGTTGATCAGGGGTAATTACATAGGGCTAGGATTACAGTCTGCGACCACTTATCGTAGACTGGCCACACCCTGAAAGTAGAGCTGTATTTTTTTTTAAGGAAAATGAATGATTTATTCATAAACATACAGTTTGGGGTTTACAGATTTTAGCCTAATGTATATTTTCATGTGCATTCCTTGACCTTGAAGTGTCAGTGCCCACTTGCACTTGCTTCTAGTTTTGATCTGCAGAAGCTGCAGGGTCTCCCAAGCCGTAGGGAGCAATGGCAAGTCTGTTTGAAGTGGTGGTGCAGGTGGAGGGGGTGTAAATGAGGAGGTTAATGAAAAGGCATCGGTTCATTTCCCACAAACTACACATCTGTGCCATCACCAAACCATCAGCCGCTTAAACGAACAAGCTCTTCCCGAGTGTGTGTTACGCCGACTGTGTCTTTTTGGTTAGAGCAGCTGTGGGCTCCTGTGTGGACTGACTGAGTGAGTGCTCTTCTGTGTGTGTGTGTTCATCATTCATTATGATGGATGAATCTCCCGAGCCTCCTGTCTTTTCATTCATCCCTCACGGACCAGAGGGATGAAGGTGGAAACTCTCCAGCTTCTGTTCAGCCCACCTCTGCCTACTGTCTCTCTCTCACACACGCGCGCACACACATGTTGTTTTTTCATAACTTGTGGGGACATCTCATTGACATAATGCTTTCCCTAGCCCTTTACCCTAACCCTAACCATCAAGAATGAATGCCTAACCCTGACCCTTACCCTAAACCTAACCATAACCTAATTGTAACCCTGACACTAAAACCACATTTTGAGTCTCAAAAATGCCTTCAAACTCTTGGGGACCGGGATTTTGGTCCCCACAAGGGCTGTCGGTCCCCACGAGAATAGTAAACTTCCAATTTTTGGTCCCCACAAAGATGTTAATACCCATCCACACACAAACACACACAAAAGCACGCACGCATGCGTGCAGAGAAGACAAATAACCCACTCCAGCAGCCCAACAAACACCTCACTTCAGATGACAAATCTGTAGTTAAAATGACATTTGTATTTTTCATTACCTCAGTCCCTATTAATCTGCATCATCTATGTAAAAAAAAATTGTGGAAATGAAAGAGTGCTGCCACAAATAGTATATTATTTCATATTTATTGTTTCTCATCTTATTCCATTTTATATGTTTTATCCACTGGAGTAAAGTTCTTTCCTACTTTTATGCAGTTGTCGATGTCTGTGTGAGGTAATCTTTCACTTTAATGTCCCGGTCTGCCATTGCTTCCAGGTAACAGGAACAATGGGATGTGTTATTACTCCAAAACTCTTGTTCTCCATACTGCTTTTTGCCGTAGCCACTAATCTTGATCTCATTTTATCTTTCCCAGCAGAAATCAGTTCACGAGGTGATTCTTCTCGTAGAAACTCTCACATCGTCGCACATTGTCAAGCTCTCGTGTTTACTGCTTTTCAGAGTAGTTTGTGATGATATGGTGTTCTCATATGTGAGTCAGGAATTTTAATCACAATGCAGTGTGTTTTCTCATGGCGCATTTGGACTTTTGAGAATAGAGTGTTAAAAAATCCTAAATAAATAAATACTAATAATAATAATTATTATTATTATTCCAGTCTTTAATGGAATTCTTTATGTGTAATAAAAGAGTTTGGTCTTTGGACAGAACACCCAATAAAGCTGAAGATGAAAATTTAATAATAAAGAAAATGTGGCTTTGGAGTAAGTTAGTAGTTTAAGGCTACATTAGTCACTGCTGACATAATATACCTGATTCTCAGATGGGACATTTAGGTGGTCAAGTGAAGTCATGAATAATGCAAGACGTATAATCGCTGTTTATTATTATTATTATTTTTCACTGTCTATTTTTAGTCATACTTAGTAGAGTACACTTTTAGTGTGGAACAAATTCCTTGAGGGAAGTGTCCTGTAAACGTTGCTGGACATCTCTTGATTTATCTCCACTATTACTGAGAGAAAATGTAAATGTAGCTGGATACATAAAGGAATGCAGCATGCCATAAATCAAAGTGAAATTACACATTTGAGTAAGTGCATTTTAAAGTTGATACTGAATCTTTGTGACCAAGTGATGTTTAGGTAGGTTGGAGAACAGGACGACTGAGCGGAATGCTGCAGGAACAATAATAAGCTCTGTCGACATGGATACACAGATGTGCATGCAAGCGTTAAGACGAACAGAGGTCAGCAAAGAGCAGAGATCAAAGGTCAAAGAATGTATTATTACAGTAGTGCTATATTCCTGACTACTGGCAATAGTTTGCAGTTCCAGTTTAGCAAAATTTAAAGACAATATGAAGATCTTTTTTCTCAAATGAGAATGTAAGAGTAAGCAAAAGGTAAAGCAAAGAAGATGAAGTCTACTTGTGGTTGCTTGGTTGGACAGTCAGTCAAGTTCAATGTCCCTTTTTATTGGCCTCGTGATCATATCATCTTAGATGGAGAAAATGGCCTTGATGTGAGAGCTGGCAGAGCTCCTGGATAAGGAAGTTACTTCTGTGGTTGCCCTATGTGGAAGAACAAGGAGTTTCAGCTGTGCTATTTTCTTGTTCCAAAGCAGACCGGTAGAATGAGGCCAAATTTGGACCTGTCTCTATTCACAGAGTGCCCTAAGCCTAATCACTATCAAATCCTGGTTCACATCCAGTGATCTGAGAGACAGGTATATTCAAGTGCCAATCATTCCCAAGCACAGAAGTGTTCTGTGCTTCTCTTTCCAGGGAGTACAGTATTAGTACAACTGGTTACACTTCAGTTATTCTCTGCCTCTGCAGACCTTCTCCAAGTGTGAATGGCATTGTAGCCACTATTTAGAAAAGGTAGGGTGCTGTTTTATCACCTCCTCCCAGGAGTCAGCTGCAGGTAGATTGGATGAACAATAGTCGAGAAAAGCAAAGAATGCACAGCCGTACACGGGTTCCTCGACAGATTCTTGTGTATTCATTAGATCCTTTTCTTGGAATATTTTTTCATTGTAGCAGAGGCTGTTGTGGAAAAGTCTGATTTCTGCTGAGCACATTATAGCTACACATGTTTTCTTTTGCGTGTGTAGCATTTGAACGCATGGTTCGTATGTACTCCTTCTTGTCCCTGTGCTCCCTGTGGGGAAATTGCCTGTGTGTGTGAGTGCCAGTTCAAGTCATTTCACTGAAGTGACAGCATGGGTTTGATTGGCCCGCCTGCTGGAGTGATGGCTTCTGGATGCTGAGAGCTGTAGGCATATGTGAACCCCAGCGGGAGCTCTGACAACATGAGAAATGTTCCCACGCTGCTCTCTGCACCAAAACTTCACCACTTAGCCTCTCATTCCCTGGGTGCTGAGGCTAAAGATGGAGGCCTTGAAGAGAAACAGCAAAACATCACTTGCGCTTTGTGCTTGTGTGTATTTTTTCTGAGCTTGTGAATTCTTCAACTGGTAATGCAGCTTTCAGCTGAAGTGGGTGACTAGTCTACTTGATGCTCTGACCTCTACTTAAATGAGTGACAGAAGAGCTAAAGGCCTTTAAACCAACAGACTGGAGGATTAGATGAAGCACAGAGAGAGCAGGCAGAGAGACAAAATGAGCATAAAGAAAGTAAAACATAAAAAGGAGATGGAACATTTCTCCCTAATCTGTGTTTCTCAGTTCTCTCTTTGTTCCATGTGTATTTCTAGGTCTTCAAATCAGACTGTTACTTTCACAGCCACTGAGCTTCATGCTAGTGCAGTTATATAGACAAAGGCCATCGATTTTACAGTCAAATCCAGCCATCAGAACCTCGTGCCCTGACCACCAATCTGCAATACTCAGGGGTCCAATGGGCTTTAATAGAGTGCAGCGAGTGTGTAAATGGTTGGAAGTGTAAACAGAAGATGCAGTGATCCAGCTCTAATGGCTATCTTTGCTCCAGCTCTTTGTCAGCAGTCAGGATGGTGACCTCCACCTGTACTGCACGCCATCTCACAAGCGTTTAACTGCAGTGTTCTCAATAATAGCTACAGTGGCAGGAAATTATTATCCGGTCATTGTCCTATATGCACACATGCACAAATAATAATTTACAGAAAATACTTTAGATTATTACAGACTTTCTTCAGAAGGATTTGTTGCCTTCAAAAAGGCAACAAATCTGTAAAACAAATAAAAAAACAATGAGCTGCCCTTCAATGGAAATAAAAGGGGGGAAAAAGATTAACAGCACTTGCTGTTAGAGGCTTATTTCCACCAATTATGTTTGCAAACAGTAAACACTGGAAATAAATCATATACTTGAGGAACTGTTCAAATATTTGTGGCTAAAAAGGATTGGGGGTATTCAGCAAATCACTGAAAAGGTAGAACTCAGCAAACTCAGCTGTGGTACAAACAACAAATGAATATACATAAATCAATTGACAAAATGCAATTACCCAATTGTGTGGTTTGCATTTTCTGTGCACACACCCGAGATGCACTTACCAATATTTATAGTAAGCATTTTTTTGTTTTGTTTTGTTTTGTTTGCACACAAGCACCCACTTCTCCAAACCGCATGCATGCACTGTGACGTACATACAAGCTAACAGAGTTTGTGTACAGGGGACAACACTTTCGCAACCTGTGATGTACAAAAATAGAAAACTAAAATGTTCTATGCAAATCACACACACAGAGATCCACACCTGCTGCATTCACTTCTAAAAATAAAACTAAAGTACAAACATAATTGTATATAAAATATGTAAAATAAAAGCTCTCTTCATCTAAAGCCTTCTGTTTAGTTCAGCTGCCTCAGTTCTCCATGTTGATTTTTTTGCACTGTACAAAGGTGTCCGTGTGTGACTGTGTTGGCTTGCATTTCTTACAGAAATTGGCATTCTTGCTTTCTGTCATCAGTACCGAGCCATTATGGAGACGGACTGACTGGGAATGATCAGCTCTAATGATTTTATGAGAGTCTACATGATTAATGTTGGCACAGCAGCATGTTTGTGAACAAACCTCGCTCTCTCTCTCGCTCTCTCTCTCTCTTTCTCTACCAACCCCCCCTTGCCCACCCACGCCACCCTTCTTCCCCCATCTCAGGGACTCAGAGGGAATATCCAGTCTCAGTGTGTGCTGATTTCTGTGGTGCTAGCTGTCGTTTGCCACATTAGTGTGTGACAATGGGTGTCTTTGAAGTGGGTTATTCTAGCACAGCTCACAGCCCAGTGCAGCGGAGAAGATGTGCCAGCTCACTGTGCAGACAGGGCCAGCTCTGAGCACAGGGATAGACACAAGGTAGAGACGAGCACATGCACGCCTGCACAGACTAAATACTGGGGTCAACACAATAGCTTTTACGCCCACATCCTCTAAATACTCTTTATGTAAGCACTTCCATCGCAGACAAAAGCCACACACTCCTCCTCTGTATGCACACATCTGCCTCACACAACTGCTCTTAAAATCACCAAAAAGGAGCCTACACCATCCTTCCATCACTTCATCGACAATCCACCCATCTATCATCCGTCTGTCCATCCATCCTTTACGTCTGTCCCCCCCCCCCCCCCCCCCCCCCTCCCCTCTTTTG
>VUQR01028990.1:47719-66309 GCA_015108515.1 Hemichromis elongatus
GCCCAAAACACCCCCCCCCCCCCCCCCCCCCCCCCCCCCCCTAAACTAAAGATTCTCCATCAACTACTAAACCATGCGATCAGACACCAATTTAACTCCGTGACATGGAAATGAATTCATAACTTTAATATGATGTTTATTTTCTGGATTTGGGGTTAATATTCTCTCTCTCTATAAAAATGAAACTACCATAAAAATTAGAGACCATTCATTTCTTTTTAAAGGAGCAAACCTATAAATACACCAGGGGATCAAATAATTATTTCCCCTAATGTAGATGTTTTGGGCTCAAGGAGCTGCCCTGGCACTCTTTTAGACTCCATGGAAGACCCAGCTTGCCTTGTTAGATTTACATTTTCTGACATAGCCGTGCCCGTTGGATGCTTCCACCCTCCTCTTGAACACAAGCATACTGCTGCTATTCTCTCGGGGGACATATGAATAAAATTTGTGGAGCTACTGGAGCCAGTTAAAAAAAAAAAAATACTTTTCACTCCCTGTGGAGCCCTAGCCTCATTGACTGGGGTTTGTTTGTCTGCACCTATTAAAGCTGCTTGCTGCAGCCAAAGCCAGACACCACTTTGCAGGGATTTATCAAGCCGCTTATCAAAGAGAGGTGATTGAATTCATTTGCTTACTAATGAGGTGGGATTGCGAATTGTACACTTCCCCTGCTATACTTCCACCTGTTAAAACCATTTGCTCATTACTGCAATCAAATCCTGTTTTTGTTCTCTTTGATAATCAAACCTATTTTTGTCACCTCATCAGGAGCCTTTGTGCCATTTAGGTACTCAGACCCATTTCATACATGCAGGGTTCTGCTCGCTTGTGTCAGCAAGGGTGGGAGCTGCCATTTGTAATCAAGTTACTTAATTACCTTAATTAAGTGGTGGAAATTTTGTCTTGCATTAAAAGTGGTGCTAATAAGTGCTGAGGTTAAAATTATATAATTTGATCTATATTGTTTGAGGAATTTAATGGCGAGAACGTTGAAACTATAAGCCTAAATGCAGTGATACAGGGTTAATTACATCATACCGTGGTTATATTATTAAACTTCTGTATTTGTTGAGTTGATCTTAAAAAATACATTCAAGTGTAATCATGTCCAATCAAAACCTGCGTCAGCTCGCTTTCTCGTAGTCAATCAACAAAACTGATTTTATTAGATGTAATTGTTCTCTGTTTGATCCTCATGATGCCTTGATTAGTCCTATTCTCTTGAGTGCCGTGTAGAGTAAGCTCTCCTGCTGTTAGTAAGACCAGATTAACAGTAAATCCTCTTTGTCTTAGCAGACAGTAGCAGACAGATTGAAGTGGGTTAGCTGAGGCCCGCACAGTCAGTCGAGGTTAAAGTACGTAAGCCAAGGGTCAACAAAATTTGTCATCTGAAACAGCTGTTTAGCGAGGACATTTGTGTTTGATGCCTTTTTAAAATATGAGGTTGATCTGTGTGATGTCTGGACTGACGTAACGCAGATGTAATAAGATGCTGTCCTAATGCGCCCTTTACAACAAGTGAAGCTTATTTTCATGATATGAATCTTTAGAATGCAGAAAAGCCAAATACACAGAATATCGTAGCTTATGCGACATTGTAGCTTTTATCTAAATTTGCATTGATTTAATTTAAAGATGCATTTTGTCATTAATACATTCGGAAAGGCAACTACTTTGGTTTACATTGCAAACACGATGAATACACTATGCTTTAATTGTTCGTGGCAATAAACATGAACAGAACAATAACTTCAAAAATGTATGTAACATTAAGACAAATAATTCATTAAAAATATAATATGCAAGAAGTAAGATAGAAAAAGAAGTTGCTCTTTTTCATAATTGTATTTCTCTTGTAGGCAGTGAGTTCACTAATGTTTATAGGGCATAATGTAGATATAGATATAAAGAGTTACTCACACGATTCATAGTATCACAATCAAGGCTAATTGAAAAACAAGGTTTTGTTTAATTTTTAATACAAAACAAATGTATTGCTAGCATGTATAGCTGTTTTGTAGTTGTACTAACATTTTAAAGAGCTTTAAACTACAAGCCATGTTTAACCATGATTTATATATACAGTGCCACATTTTAAACACTAAAGCACATTCTCTACTTTACATCACAGCCAGTTTTACCTTTAAAGCCTGCGCTATCAAATAATTTCTAGAATATAAAATGTTATTGAGTATTTATTGAACCTTCTGACTGCTTTTTATTAATTTTAATATCAATTTGCAAAATTAGTTTTCATTTGTATCATATTTGCTACATTTGACATTTTTTGTAATTTTTACTTCAAATGTAATGTGCATTTTCTTTTCTGTTTTTTTGGATAAAAAATCACACTGATCACATAGAAGGGTCAAAAAATCTCAAAAAGATTTGAACCACATTTGAGCCAACTACCTTTTGGGGTGAGGCAATGGAACTATCCACTCATTCAAGACCCGGGCCATACCAATGACCCCAGAGCTTGCCCACACAATGTACTTACACATGGCCCACATACCGCAAAGAATGACGGCCCTTTAGTGGCCCGGATCCAGCAAACCCGATCTGGGCCACCTGTTTTCTATGAGCCTGGGCCACATAAACCTAACCATAAGCAGGCCAGATGTGGCATGCCATCATATAAACAGTGCCATCTACACCAGGCCTGGCCCATATCTGGATGACATACTACTTACCATGCCAGAAGTCAGCTAGCAGTGCTGCCTTGACACCAGATTTGGGCCAGACCTGTCTGTTATGTGGGTATGTTTTCCCACATAACACGTAATCATATAAAATGTGAAGTGGGCCAATACTGTCAAAATTAAAATAAAAACAAACCATAGCAGTTAAACTATACAGTTTGCTTCAATTGACTCTTTACACGTGTCTAGAGTCAAGGGAGTGTTGACATTGAACTAATAATGTTATAGCATCACATTAAAATCATGTTCCAGAGCGTTTGATTTGAGCAAAGTAGGAGGAAGTGCTTCTTTCAGCAGCCAGGACTGTGATATTCATGCCAGCATGAGTGGTAGAAGCATCAGATTCATGCCGTTCCAACAGCAGTAGCCTGAGGTTTACCACAGGCAGACCTGGTAGAAGATTGTCAAGAAGTATGATTGGGTTTAATGCAGTGTGGTGCACTTTACAGGATATCCCTGCATTGTGGGTGTTTGTCCATTCTAAATGACCCCAGAGCTTATTTTCTGACTTTTGAATCATCTCCACCACACTCTCTCCTCATAAGTAGTAATGCTTTGACGCTTGAGGACACTTCAGCAACTTTCAACCGAGATTAATCCATCTTTGAGATCTGCCAAGGTCTGTGTGGATGCACAGCTGAGAGAACAAGAGAGAGAAAGAGAGGGTGGTTATAGAGATGGGCCATTTGTAGCTGCTGTCTCAAAACTGTGGTTCCATTCCCATTTTGCAACCAGCGGGGACAGCTCACTATATCATTCAGCCATTTGTTATTTTTTCTGAAGCAGGAGTTGGCCGAAGGGTAGAAATGTCTGTCTCTTTCCCCAGTTGCCTGAAGGTGAAATCCATTCATCATTTTGTCGAGAGCTTGTTTGCTTTTGCATGCATTCTTGCAAGCGTGTGTGTGTTCATGCAGATGTCCACATGAATATGTGTGCATAAAATGGGAGGCTTATTCTTAATCTATCAGGTGTCACAGGCTATTGTTCAGGCTGAGTGAACCAGATTGAATTCCTGTGATTCAGTTTGGTTTTTCACTGGTGTTAAACTAAACAATCCCCATGGGTTGCCTGTGTTTTTGACATCATCTGCGACAACAGCCTCTAGCCTGTCTATTTGTCTACCTGTCCCGACCTATTGTATTGGCTCTCAGTAGTGATTTTCATCTAGTCTAACATACATCTTTAGTACTGCATTTCATTTGTGCAATCATCTGAGTTTTCGAATTTTCGTGCAGCAAGAGCTAAAGCCAACTTAGTGTACACTTTTCACCTTTGTGTAGCCACAAGCATCAGGATATCTACTACCACTCAGTGCACCCTAGTGAATGGCAGTGATCCGTGGTTCTGCCGTTTCTGTGGCCGTTATTAAAAGGTGAGAGAAAGGTTACAGTAAATGCCGCTCAGCTGATGTGCATTTCAAGACAGACCTTCTTAGCCCTTATGCCACTTTTGAGTTTCTGCCTAACATTTATGAAATGTCATGTTACTTTTTTTTGTTTGTTTTTTTTAACTTATTTTAAACACATAAAACTGACCATTACAGCCACAGTTAACACCCAGTACCTGTTATGCTGCTTCATGTAAATTTCAAAGTTCAAAAAAGGTTCTTTCAAGTCAACTCAACTACTGTAATGAAAGTCTAAAACTGACATTTCAATATTTGATATAAAACAGATATAGAAATTAATCTTTATAGTGACTGACTATACCCTTATTTCAATAATAAACACAGTATTTTTAACACTAGTGAACGGCAAATTTATTTTGTAGTAAGCAAACCTTAGGAAATGGTTTATGTGCTGCTAAGCCACTTGTGCCAGTAGTCTGCTGTAAAATCAAAATACAACAGTGTGCTATAGTTCGGAACATTCAGTCATAATAGAAATGCATTATAAAGTAAGAGACCTATAAAATTAAAAGCAACTTTCTGGAAGCTCACCTGTCATTGCTGCTACTGTTAGTTTACATCTTTCACAGTCTTTCACTTTACACAGTTGACGTGCTTGGAACAGATCCCAAAAGCTTAGCTAATTTTGTTTATGCAAAAATACTTTTTGTGCACATATATTTACAAAGTAATATAGTTGACATCCCTTTTAGCAGGTAGCGTTCTATCAACACTTTGAAAATTAGACTGTGCTTTTAAGCTTGTAAACATCTATTTGAAATCAGATAGAGTCTGGACTGCCTCATGTTGAACAACAACTCTCTGTTCTTTCTAAGTCAAGGTTTAAACAGCCAAACATGGTGCACTCTATGTCGTAAGTTGTGCAGTTACCACTTTACTTTCTCACAGCATTCTTTTAATATTGACCCTTTGCACACTTATGACAAGTCATTTTAAAATTTAATGACTTGACAGTGTGTTGGGGTTTTTTTTTTGGGTCTGGTAAGGTATTCACAACATCAGTCTTTCAGATTTATGTAACTAGTTATTCCTTTTTCACAGATCCGAAGTATAATTCAGATGACATGATTCCAGTCAAATCTCAGTGACCTTTCTTGATATCTGAGATCACGGCTAGCTGTCCAAGATTCAAGATCATACATATCTTGAATCAGATTTTTGAAAATGCTAAATTAAATTTATAAATGAGAGCAGGGACTTACGGTAATACTTAATATTACATACATAGTTTGGGTTTTTATTCAGACAATAACAATTTTAAATGACATTTTACCAAGTAAAATAAATGTGTCTGGGCTCTTAGAGAGGGAGAATGAAGAGCTCAAAATAGAGTAACTACTCCTCCACGTCAGGCATCTGATTAGGACGCCTCCTGGAAATTTTCTAGGTGAGGTGTTTTAGGCATGCCCAACTACTCCTACATCTCACAGAGCTTGTCTCTTGGCTGACATGGTAACCTTGGTCCACCACCAGAAGTGTTAGTGGAGGCTGGTGGGGAGTGGGAGGTCTGGGCATGATTGTTTAGACTGGGATGGAAGGATGGAGTTTCTAATATTATCACCTTTCAAGTGTTTCTGCTAGTGTTAACACTGTTCAGTGCCTAATAGAAAGTCTCAAATTAAACTTCATGCACAAAATATTCTGACTTGTAGTCATAACTATAATTTTGATAGACACTGCTGCCATTTTGACCAGCCAAAAAGACATTGGCTATATTAAATCTTGATAGTCAAAGTTGGCTATGTGTAGTGTACCATTTGCTTGAATAACTTACTAATAAATGTAAAAAAGCCTTTATTCTCTGATCTTTGTGCTCCTTAAATCCGGTCTTTGTCTGACTTCATAAGATGCAGGAACAAAATATTGGTTGAAATAAATGGCTTCCAACTTGAATAACTGTAAAAGTAAATACAGATTGCATATAAAAACGATCTTTAAAATAGTCAGTGTTTCAAAATATGTTCAGTAATATTTAAAATGATGCAACGTGCACATCATTTCAGCCTGTTTCACATAAGGGGTTTTGCCGTAAATCCCACAGAACAGGAAATCACTGCTGTGTTTTCAGGGTAAAAATCTGCTAAAGGCTTTATTTCTTGCCAAGGAATTAAGAGTAAAAGCATAAAAAATATGATAGCTTGAAAAGCAAAACCAACTCCAAACCTCACCATGCACCTGTTCTTACAAATTGGCAGTTTACTCTGAATCCCCCCCCACACACACACACACCCTGTCCTCCTCATCTCCAGCTCTTTCCCTCCGAGGCTTCCTTTCCCCCCCCTCCTTTCCTTCCCTTGTCACTTCTTCTCTCAGACACCAGGGCACTCATCACAGAGGTCACGCACCTGTCGCCTGCTGTAAACAGGAAATGAATAATTCAGGACTCTGCACTGGTTGACTGGAACAGCTGATGGTTTCTCCGTGACGAGCAAAGATTCATCCAAAGGATTCGCATTATAATCCTCAGCTGGAATCAGACTAATGAGAAACGCTCTCTCGGGAGAGTCTAAGGACTCACTCAGAGGCAGACTGCACGTCCTTGACCTCTGCAGGTGATAAAGTTAGTTTGAAATGCCAGTCCGTAATGGCACAGAGATCTTTTGCCCCACACTTTTAGACTTGTTGACATAAACATAAACAAAGGCCACCTCTACTCTTTAAGGATTTATGTATGAGAACCTCAATTTAGCATCAAACAAACTAGAGACATAGTAAAGTAATGACATCCTCAGCACAGAATGAAGTCACAGTTCCTCTGTGGGTTATGCTTCTACTTTTATGTTTTTGTAGTTGGTCCTGCCTCACAGGCATATGAGGCCTCATATAGAAACTAAGGGAGTGACCCTCCATACCGCATTTGTGGTGAGATGGTAGAACAGAGTGTTCCGCCAGTGCCATGAAAACCAAAGAAAAACAATTATTTTGTTTCTTATTCATTTACGTGCACTCCCTGCTCAATGAAACACACAGAACACAGTGATGATTAGTTATCTTTAAGTTAATGTAGATTCCTTATGGTTAAGTCTTGCTACCCCCAGTCATTGGTTGTTCACGGGAAATTAAACCTGGTTCAGTTACTTGGGGAGAAAAAGCAACTAACCCCAAATAACTGGGGAAAAAGAGAGAGCTATAACTGCTCTTTCCACATTTAAACTGTTTATTTTTTCAAAACCACTTAAATTTGGTGACTTTGTCTCAATTTAAAGTTCCATAAGCTCGTTACCTGAGGTTAGACCTCCACTTTGCATGCACAATGTTTCACAACAACAGCACGCTTGCATCAGTGCAATAAAAACTGCTCTTCTGTCATCTGTACAATAGGTTGGATTTTTCCTGGTTTGTTACAAAGCGTTCAGTTTTCTCTTTAGGACTAAAGGAGGGATAATTGTCATACAGTTGCCACCAGCAATGGTGGGTGGGCTTAGTGTAGCATATCACAACCGTTTAATCTGTCTTACAATGGCAGCACTGGTTACATTTTTTCTCATTTTCACAGTATTTCTGGTTGGAAACGAGAAGTGAGGACAAGATCCATCCATTTGCTTTGGAATTAAGAAAAACTGATCCATGTTTAATAACAGGGCAGCATGGTGAAGCTGTGGTGAGCGCTGTTGCTAACTGCATGAACATTCTGGGCTGAATTCACAAGTCGACTGAGGCTTTTGTGTGCCGTTTACATGTTTCATGCTTGTGTGGGTTCGTTTTGGGTTTCTGGCTTCCTCCCACAGATTGAAGAGATCCATGAGGTTTGATTAATTAGTGATTCTAAATTGGCCATGAGTGTCAGCGGTTTTCTCTTTCTTTGTTAGAATGGCAACTTGTCTAGTGTGTACCCTGTCTTTGCCCTATTACAGCTGTATTAGGCTCCAGCCCTTTCACTGCAGCGTATTGGATAAGCGACAGACAGACAGACTTGGGCTTACTGTAAACTAATGAGCATCTCGCTTGTCCTTTAGTAGTCTCTCCTCCTATAAACTCACCTCTCGTCTCTGGTTTTCTGATCCTGAGGTGTCAGCCTACAGAGGGAGCTGACCTATAACAGAAAGCCAGTTATATTTGAGAGAAATACCCGAGAAGCAAGCAGAGAGGCAGCAAGATGCCAGTTGGGGCTGGCGGGTAGCTGGAGTGATTGGTTTTCACTTCTTATCACCACACCAGCAGGTGTCAAAGACATGCAGTACTGCGGCACTCTGGGGGGGATTCACAATTATAACACCCAGGCCACCAGCTCACTCCCTTCTGTACCTCCAGCTCACCATCCATCAGCACTTCTTTGCCTACTTCTGCCATCAAATGAAATCCTGCCAGCCAGTAGTACCTTAAGAATCCCGTTATGGCCTTGCTCCACTAAACACCTGCACATGTTCTGATAAGAATCCTTATCTGCTCAGTCCCATGTCTCCTCTCTGCACCCAGGCAAAGCAGGAGCACTCTACAACTAGAGTTGATGGTATATACCACCACCACTGGTAATTACATTGATTGTTTTCAATCGTATTATCCCGTCTGCTACGTCATATTGAACAATCAAAAGGAAATAAGTGGCTGCAGCAGAGGAGTGCAGGGCTAAGTCTTTTGCTTTGAAAGTGAAGTTATTCTATTTAAAAACATGCCAGCTGCCGGGTGTGCTCCGCCTGCTGTACAATGCCATATCAGGAATTATCCTTTTATGCTCTTCTCCCATCTTTGTAATTACACGCGAGGAATGAGAGGAGACATCTGCATGCCAGCTCTTTGAGGAGAGGAGGAAGGAGACAACAAAGGGCAGAGCCCTTTCTCACAAAGGCTTTCCAATTTGCAACTTGCAGCTGTTTCTCTTCAGAGAGCTTGAACGGCCTGTCCTCTCTCAGCCTAAAAGTGGCTCACAATCCAATCACTGATCTTTTTTCAGTGGCTTCTGTTTGAGGGCTGACGTTTGTCACACAATGATGCTTTTCCTGCTTTGTAAGAATCTGTTTACTGTGTCTGAGCCTAGCTGAGTTGTGTCCTCCATTAGCAGGTGTTTAGGGAGGAACTTGATAAGAGACAGCTCATTTTGGGGTGGAGAACAGCTGCACTGTCTGATGTCCAATTCAAAAACCGCTCTCACTCACATAAGCTAATGTTCAGGAATGCCGGTGTTGTCGGTACTGTCGTCATTACGCATATCTATGCATGGGTTGACACCAGGGCTGTGCACTGCGTGAATCTATGTACAAATATTTAGCAGTGTGGGTCTTGTGTTTGCTTGTTTCCTGGCAATTTCCCACCATTGTTTCACCTTTGTTTAGCTGCATATGCTGTACAGGATTGAAAACCAAATGAGTCTAATGGATCCACAAGGCATGGCACTGCAACCCGTAAATTAAGTCCCACAGATGTGCTTCTGTAGATTAATCTTCCCGCTCATGAGCAATTAGCCTGGCAGTGATGCTGAGGCATGAGGCTGATTTGAAACAATTACAGCCCAGGTTGGGCAAAATTAGCTAGTTCAACTCCCAAGGTCGCTACTGATTGAGAGTGAGGGTACTTTCAAAAGCAGCCAGGGGTAATTGGCTTTTAACACCAGCACGTTCTTCAGCTAACCCTTTTACCTGGATGTGGACACTGGGTCACTGAAAAAGCTCCATCACTTGGATCATCAAAGATATCAGGTTTTTCTGTATATCTGATGTACTTAAATGATATAAATGATATTTGAGCTGCTACTGAGTTTGTTTTTTCTCGTAATGTCCCTACATTAAAGTAAGTGAGCTATGTATGAATTATAACTGTGCTAACAGCTGGAGGACTTTTTTTTCCTTTCTTTTTTTCAGCCACATTTACTCCCCTGATGTAACTGCACTTTTCCCCCTCAAATAATATAAGGCTTTCCTGCTTTGTGCATGTGCTAAAAAGAAGATAAAAATTATTTGGCCTTACAGCTAAGACTTAAAAGGAACAGGAAACCTTTTGTCTTTTTATAGCCAGTACACATTTCCATTAAGTTTTAATTTGGCCGTAGACACTTGCCTGATAGCAGAATTTAAATTAGGTGTGTTATGCGAAATGTCTACAACAAAGACCCGAGTAAAAGGCGAATGAGTGAGGAAAGAGACATTTTGTGAAAAACAAATTCAGGTGGAATGGATTTAGATGATCACCAGTCCATTTGATGGCAAGAAAAAAATCTGCTCTGCAAAGCAATTTACTGACTGCAAATTCAACCTGCTTTGCAAAAGCTCTTTTGCATAACAATGAATGTAATATACAAGAAACATACAGTGCAGTTCTCTCTGCAAGCACTTTGCTGTTGTCATTTATATAAATAAAGGTAATGTTCTTGGCTACAATTCTTACAAATCTCACACGATTTGCGGCCGTAAATGAATCATTAATTGGGAAGGGCTTTTCTCCTCTGTGTGTGTTTGTGTGTGTTGTGACTTAGTGCGTGTAAGTAGGGGATTCAGGAGAGGATAGTTCCACTGTGTTTAACACAGCTACAACTTCATTTTCTTTTTCCTTTCGTCATAGCCTCATAACCTCCTTTATTCCCACATCTTAGTGTCTGAGTGAATGTTTTCATCTCTTGCATCTCTCATCAGCTGGGGAGTTAAAATTAGAAAGATGCCTCTGCCTTGTCCTTATTTGCTTTTTTACAAGGCATCTTTCTTACCTGAAGATCCAAACAGTCTGGCTCACCTAGCATATCTAATCAATTTGTAATGAGATGTTACAGTTGGCATGATAGCTGCCTGACGCTTGGTTGACCAGCTTGATATTTATTCATGTAAAAAAAAAAAATGTATTTAATCCTGCTTCCACAAATGAGTCAATTTGCTGTGGAAATGAACCTTATCTGAGTTTCTGTCAATTCTGAACTGAGCTATTTGGGAGCATAGCACAACTTTGAATTATTTTATCCAATATTGTTTGTTTTTTTTACATGACTCTTTAAACTGGAGTAACGTTATTGAAAGTAATGGTGGTGGATGGGAGGGTTAATGTTGACTCAGACAGATGTTTGAATTGTTTGGAATATTTTTGCTTTGATCATTTTCAACTTTCCAGCTCTGTCTGTATATTAACGTTGGTTTTGTTTGCATCTAAAGGGAAAGGTCCAACAGCTATCATTATTTTTGAAAACCAAAGTGATGGGATTAGGAGAAGTGTGGGGGACTTATTAAAGCAGCTCACCCTCTGGCTTAAAAGCAAAGAAACAAAAATAATGTTTCTTTCCTGCTTTTTTCTGGTTTTTAGTCACACTGAAGTTCTGTGTACAGCTGCTGTTGCTGCACCAGAGCAATGACTGGCCAACGGCACCATCTGCATAAATGAATGTGTTTGATATTTTCCTTCTCCGCCTCCTTTTTCCCGTGTAGCATCAGGAATCAGAAGCATCTCTGCTGCTTGCCTTTAGAAGACTGCCTCGTAGGGTCTCACAGTGGGGAAGCTGAGCAATTTGTCTCTTGATGGCTCCAGGCTTATCGTCTCTGCTTGACAGATGGGCCTTGCCTCTGCTCAGGTTGGGTTTGGTAGCAGTGCACAGCTCACTGCTTGACAGAACTCATTACAGACACACCCCAGGAGAAGAAGCATCTCCACAAGGTCCTGCTACTGGGCCCCCACAGCTCACAACGGAGCCAAATACTGTAAACCTAAACATACTCCAGAAAGCCTTTCTGATGTTTTCGATTGAATGTGAAATTTAGAATTAATTGCTTGCAACCTTCCACTAGTTAGAACATTTGAGATATTATAATTTCACAGACCAGTAGCTAATATTATTATAACACTGTAATATTAAAAAAGACACAAATTACAGATATTTAAGCTAATGTTTTTGTACTTTTAGAATGGAATATGAATAAACAAATTGAAAATAACCGGCTTTGGTTAGCGTCCTTGTCTGATGAGGCACTGTTGATGCTGAAACCAAAGTCTGTATAAGGATTTAACACCTCAGACAAATCTCAGATTACATTTTATTTATTGACAAAAATAGCCCTCTCTATACTTTTATTTAAACTGTAAAAGATCTGACTGAGGCCTATAAAACATAAAAAAAAAAAAATGTTTTGCATATTTATCTTACTCCATACATTGTTTCATTTTGTGTTGGCAATTACAGAAATTACCCCAGTGATGTAGAACAGTAAGGCTGGCTGAGTGCAGGTGAGACTCTGGGGTCGACAGAGAGGTAAATGCAAACCTTTCATGGTCCGACTTTGAATGTTTCCTCTAAAATTGCACATGAAAAAAAGTCATAAAGTCATCTCTCTTCCTGAGCATGCTCTATTTTCAGTCGGGGGTCAAACTGTGCTTAGCCTTGCATATAATCATGCCACATGGAGCAGTCTGCCACCTTCTGCAATCCAGAGAAATGAAGAAATGAGGCCAAAACTACATATGAAAGATTATTTTTAAAATAGCAGATTAGCCTAAAATATAAAAGAAGTAATTGTACTGATACTAAATTTAATCCTCATAAAAATTCTTGGACAAGTGGACAAGCACACCTCACCATTCAGACATCAAAAATCTGTCGAGTTGGGGCTGTGCACTGTTTAAATATTCCTTGCACATATTTACCTTCTAAACTATATAACCCTCTGCCACACACTGAAATACAAACTGTCATGTGTAGCACAAACAGTTATCAACTTACACACTTCAGTACACAATATCTAGCCACAGTGCAGCAGGCACGGCAAGCCGAGTGACCCTGAAAAAAGAGCAAAAACATAATTTCAAATAAACAAATTTAAAAAGCTTTAAGCTAAGGTGGGAAAAAATGAGAGATGGGAAGCAGGGGAGATAAAATGAGAGGGTTCTTTGGAGAGGGGAACAAAATTAATTGCATGCCACTGAGAATATATTTTACTTTCTCACTGAAACACTGAAATGGCTTGCACACATAAAAAACTCCAAAAGGTCTGGTTGAAAGCAAAAACGGTTGCAGCTCATAGTTGTAATACTAGTGTTTGTATCGTGATGGACAGAAACACACAGGTCATCATATTTCAAGCTGAGGAAATGATCAAATTGGCTTAATGGATTGCTAAGTGAAGTTCCTTCATGATCTGTTTAGTGTTTCATGTAATCAGTCCAGCCACATCTCTCAGTTTATCTTGCAGATTATCAGCATAACTAAAGGAGTGGGAAAGGGAGGGGGGAGGGGGGAATCTTTAATTAAAGCTGATTGTGTTTAATGTCCTTGTCCAGACTATAATAGTTCCCTCAGTGGCCCTCACACTACCACCTGATCAAGCAGAAGCTAATTGGCTGTTAGGAGTTACTTATCTCTATCGCTCCCCGATTCACTCTCCAATCTTTGTCTCTTTCTGTCTGTCAGTGACATCCAGAGGCAGCACAATGTCAGTTTGTCCCCTCAAATAGCCATGAGCTTCTAATACACTTTGAGCCTGATTTACAATTTTCAAGCATAGTGCAGTTGAAGCATTCATTTGTATGCATAGCACGCCTTGGGTTACTACATACCTCTGTGAAAAAGATGTTCTGTTAGTTTCTTTACTGTAACTAAAAAGCTCCACTTCTCCATCTTTACACGCAGTTGTAGTTGTTGGCTCTTCCTATGCTGTCAGATCTAGTCCCATCAGCACCTCTGAGGCAGGGCAGCAGCCGCTGGGAAGTTCGCAGGGCGACTGGGGGATGGTGAAACAGTGTGGCAACAGTGTGGCAGATGCACAATGAGCAACATCGTGTTATGACTCTTAGTGTGCATGTCAGAGCTCGAATGTGTGCGTATTAGGAACACGAAGGCTACAGTCACTGACTGAATTATGAAGACCGTGCTAAACATCATCAAAAGAGAGGTTATTATGTGTACTTGGCAAGTGACAAAAGGAGCATCCACATGGTTCAGTGTAATTATTCTCACGTTGTGCCTGCACTTAGTGCTCATCACTTCACCAGTCAGCAATTTCCCTTGCAAATTCCTGTTCATTTAAGTTCAGATATGTAGATATTCATTATCACAGCTGGATAATCAGATCAGAGGCCTAATGATGAAGGTCTTACTGACAGTCTGACTGTTACTCAGCAGGCAGCCACAGCTGAGCATTAGAGATGTGATACACAATGTCCTCAAAATCATATGTGAAATTGTAAAGAAAAAGCTTTTACCCCAGTCATCCCACAATCACGTCTCTACAAAGAAAAAATAAAAATGATGCAAAACTGGAGACTTGGGCAAATACATTTCTGATGTGTTTTTTAAAAATGTTCTTAAACAAAGGATTTCATCAGGTTTCCTTCTGCGTCAAGCTCCATAGGAAACTGCATAATAAGACTTTGTGTTTCTCTTATTCTAACCTTTGTGTTGTGAACTAAAGAGCTTGGCAGCAAGAATGGTCATGTACTGTTTTGTCTCTTTTTATGCCAACTGTAAATTCGCTGTCATGAGGGTCCTTGGGAGTCCACAGCAGTACAGTTTACCGTGTTTTCACTTTCTGAAAAGCCCTAAAATTTAGACACTAATATTAGCTAACCTTGCAGATTCTGAATAAATTTTGCCAGCCCAGTTTTGTGAGATCTGACATTGAATTAAAGGTTTGGGTCAATTAGGGTCAATCCGTCATTGTAAATCCAACCTTAAAGGGCACCTTCTTGGAGCAAGTTGATCTCAGGTGAAATCGTATCTCATCTTGGACAACAAAAGTAAAGGGAAAAAGAAGGTGGAGATCCACCCACCGAACTTCAAGACCCTGCTGTGCCAGCAGCTATCCACATAATTACACTGGGCCACAAATAGAAAAGCGGTTTTCTCTCCTCCCGACCCTCTCCTTTTTTCTTTTTTTTTTCTTTCCTGTGCCGCTCAGCAGCGAGAATATATGCAGAGCACCGAGGAGAGATGGGGTATTTAGATGTGAGAAAAGGCAATTTGTCAGAAACCTAAGAGAGCACTGGAGTACTGACAAGAGAATTACAGCAGAAAGACTTGGGGGTTGAAGGGCAAATCCTGCGATCGTGAAACAGGAACGAGTCAGTGTGTGTGCATGTGTACATTAGAATCCTTTATTTTTCTCAGGTGCGCATGTAGAAAATAATTGACAAAATCGCTGCTTGAATTCCACGACTCAAATGCGCCACACAAACACACATCTCCGAGTAGATACAATGTGACGGTGGCTGTTGTGTAACCAAGCCCAGTGAGTCATGAGAGGGAGGAATGCGCTGTTGTGATGGGAGGAGGAGGAGGAGGGAGCCTGCCTGGGGAAGGACTGGCAGAGACAGTCAGATCCGTTAGCAAAGTCATCTGGGAGAGAGAACGAGGCTGGACATTTGGTTTCAGGCCTTGCCTCAACTGCCAGTGGTTGTCTGGACCACAAGTGAGGCATAAATAAATCTAAGCCTTGATGCAGACATAACTTTGGGCAGAAAGAGCATATGTGCACCTAACCACATATGCATGCAAACACATATGTACAGGAATGCACACATGAGTGGAAAATTAGCAGAGCGATGGGAGGTTAATGGAAGTAGAAGGGTAAAAGAAAAAAAAATCTACTGTCTTTACGAATATATATACACAAAAACACAAGAAATGGCGATGCACTTGCTTTAAAAAGTAGTCCTAGTAAAATCCCGTTTAATATACGTCAAGTGCAAAATTATACCTTGTTTGATTTTGTGTGTGTATGTGCGTGTCTGTGTTGACTTCCCGCTTGCCCTCCGAGCTATTTGTTTTCAGATGTGCGTAGGCAGTTTTGTTTATATGTCTTACTGTGTATGTTTGATTCTCGTCTAGTACATGCAAGCCGAGCGCACACACTCCCTCGCTTGCTGTCGTACATGCCAGGATTCAGGCTGTGCGTCCATTGCGTTGTTATCATCCAAAGAGGCAAACAGCCAGCCCCTGATTTAATAAGCTGCCTAGGGAGTCACATAGAAGTGGGGAAGCACTATCAGCTGATAACTGTCCTTCCTGCGAGCCCATCTTCTTTCTTTTTTTTCCTCTGATAGTCCTGCCAAGAGAAGACTCAGCTTTTCCTTGTTTTTCTGTGTGACTGTGAATGTTGCGTGTAGGAGCGATCCCCTGCCGGCTGCTGCCCACGTGTCTGTAGGCTGCGTCCGTCCTGTGCTGACTCTCTCAGTGTCAGACAGACAGCAGAGGAGATCCCACACATGGCAAAGGCAGGCCTGAGCCCAGTGCCGAGGAGCATATGCTCAAGGCTTTAGTGTTTCAGCCCCCCACCCACCAAAACACACACATAGCTGCCAATCCTGCCAAGCCGCAAAAAGCCATGGGCCAGACTACTGACAGATTCCCCATCTATCACTGTGTTCCGCACTTCACACAAGCCATACAGCAATATCAACATCGTACCGCAACCTTGACAGCAATTCTGAGAGGAAAAAAAAGTACTACAAAGATGCCACAACAAGCAAGAAAAAAAAAAACAACACAAAATTTTGCAGAGCACCAACTGCGCTTTATTTTGACAGCTTCTGTTATTTTTGTTGGGTGTGATGGCTTTGTAGCAGTGTTTGAGCAGTCTTTTGGTGATCTGTGAGTGGAATAGCTCTGTATTTTATACAGTCTAGTCTTTCTAGCAGTGACGTTCAAAGCCAATGCTAAAAGAGTCATGAATTGGATGTGTAGATATTGGACAATATATAGTTATGTAGTTACATAGTTAGACATGGGCCAAAGATCAGCCTTTAATGTTTTAATAGTATCATCATAGGTTCGTGAGGGTGGTCTATGCCTATGCAGCTATCCTGGGGGGAAAAAAAAACTAGAAACCATTTTAATGGTGGTCAAACCACATCTTCACTAATACATACCGAGGTGTGAAAACACGCCATTAATGGTACAGCGGATGTCTTCAAAACTCGTCTTTATTCTGGAAAGACTTAAAGGATTCTTTTTTATTGTCAGGCTTTTGTATTTCTGTGGTACTGATGTTTTTGTACAGCTGGTGATTGCTTTTTTTTTTCTGTGTGCGACTACCTCAGTGTAAATGTGTATGGCTCACATGATAGGCATACTTTCTGGTGACCACCGTGACCTGCAGCTGACATCGAATGATTGATCCTGTTGCTGGGATAAGTGCCTGCACACCGCTGAGCTCACCGGTCCACTGAAATGCAGCCAGGCGGAAAATTAGAAATCTCTTCTTCCCTGATCCATTTGAAATCCGATAACTCCCATCTTCCCCCCTTGCAGGCACCTTTTCTTAGCCAATAAATCAGTAATTAAATCATGTGTTTATGTGTCTGTGTGTGCATGTACGTAAGGGGCAGGTGAGTGCTCTTGGGGGATGAGTCTGGATAGTTGAGGTGATCGGGGTATTTAAAACTGCCCCCCTTCCCAAACACACAAGTACGTCTTTAAACACATTGTATTGTCCCAAGTACAAGCGCCTGCCTAGTCACAAACACAAGTGTACACATACAAACCAGTTTCAAAGTGAGTGCTTGGTGACAGCTGGAGGTGTAATGGTGCCTCTGGTATCAAATAAATCAAAGTCAGGCCTCCCCTGAGCACTGCATTTGTCCCCTTCGTAGCCTGCAACGTAGCTGCTCTGTTACAGTCACACTGAGACAGAAATATCTCTCATGTGAACAATTCCTAATGCTTCTTAACTTCTAACATCTGTCTCGTTGTGTTGTCCAGGTACATCGGCCCAGGGCAGCCCCCTTCTGGCTTCCCTCCCCGTCCCAGGACGGCCTCTGCAGCCTCAGCTCGACCTCAAACACCTCCTGCCCTTCAGACTCAATGGATCCTCCCCACTTAGCCTCTTCCCTAACTTTAACACGGTGAGTCTACAGGCTCTTCATAATAAACATTCCTTTGAGATAAATAGGACTGAAAAATAAGATGTTGAAGTCAATTGAGAACAATGATGTTTATCATCAGCAATACTGCATACTTTAAAAGTTACACAGAATTTGAGGCAAGGCGAGAAAGAATTCAAATCTAATCAACTAGAGAAAAAAAATATCACACACTGAAGGGTATTGATTAAACAAACAACTCACAGGAGACATATTAGCCTGATTTTGTTCTCTGTGGCAGCATGAGGCATACTTTTTATGGTATAAGGGTTAGGGTACTTGTACACATACTTCATCATTTTTGTGTCAATATGTCCCCTCACACCAACTTGGTTTATATCAGGGGGTATTACAAAGAAATACAAGCCTATAAAGCTGTGTCATTATTGCTAGCTATTCAGTTTGTCACTATATCAATACTTTTCCTTCCAGACCACAGCCTCTAGTGCTGTGCCAAGGCTTTATCCAAGCTTCAGTTTTTAATGAAGCAGTGTTTGACCTCTCAGTTTTACTTTGGTGACTTGTGTCATTATATTTGGTTTATTTTCATTTAAAAGTTAAAATCGAGTAGACATGCATTGTTTAAAATAATGCAAGTGTGTATGTGTCAATACATTTGATTGACATTTTATTGATTTGTATGGAAGAAACAGAAACACCTTTTATCCCCATTTCTTTATTGGAATCCCTGAAAAGGCCAAATATAACATCCACTA
>VUQR01028990.1:66329-81281 GCA_015108515.1 Hemichromis elongatus
AATGAAAACACAAAAAAGAAAAAAAAAAACAACCAAAAAAAAAAAAATTCAAAAAAAAAAAAAAAAAACATAGCAAGCTTAAAAAAATCTGCAGAAACTGGACAAGTGGGGGATAAAAAGAACATGTGGCAGGCCTAGAAAACTATCTACTGCAAATAAAAATGATGTCCTTAAGAAATAAGCAGAAAAAATCCAGCAAAGATCTGACACAGGACCTGAGTGATGCATCTGCTCCATATGAACACCGAAAACTACTGTCAGATTTTGATCCACCGTGCAAGACCATCTGGTAAGCTTATCACTGGCAACAGCTTCATTTGTCCACATGACAATGATCTTAAACACACTGCCGATAAAGTACAATAGAACACTGTCACTCATAGAAAGACCCCAAATATTGACTTTCAAGCCCATTAAAAATGTACAAACTGTGTTTTTGCTTGTTTTGTTGTGTGAAAAATGACCGCACACATGTACAGTCCATTTGAGGAATTTAGAGACGTGCTGAATGTTTTGGGGGGGTTTTTTCACTTCTCATCCAAATGTAGATTTTCTTCTTTCACATTTCAGCCTTTTCCCAATATTGTTTAGACATCTGGCAAAGTTGTCTTCATTGTCTTTTAAAGATCTTTTGACCACGTTTTTGTTCCTTGGGCCTTTTTTTACACATAGATATAGTACTGGAAATACTTCATAGGTTTTAGGATGGGGTTGCTGTCTGTGTAGAGCTTGCTTGACAGCATGGCGGCCACTTGCTTGCATTCTCACAGAAATACAAGTAGATATACTATAGACTGTACTAGGAAGGTGGCAGGTTAAAGACTATTTAATATCGCATCTGATCAAACTGTATTGGATGTTTGCCTTCTCACTTTCTCCTCCGCCCATTAGGTAATGTCTAGGGAAGTTCAGGATTGCAGTTTATGTGTAAAAATAGCCTTTGTTTCAAACATCACCCACAAACCATTCAGTTTTCAAGTACATTGACTCTGATGGCTCAGACTCTGGAATTAAAAGCTTATATCTTTGATCCTTTACTTTCCAGAACTGTGGCCATTGTCATTTCAAGTGTGTATGTGTGCAAGCATTTTTTGATTTCTTTGATCCTACTTTTCCACTATGCGTATGTATGTGTGTAGAAGAGTGTGCCCGCAGTGTCCTGAGTGTTTTCAGTCCTCTCATTGCAATATGAAACTATTTCCAGTTCTGTGGTCTGTAAATGGAGTATAAGCTAGAGATTTGGCTCCTGCATACACTTTTACAGCTTTTGAAACTGTACATATAAAAGGTAGGATGAGAAAGAGGGAGATGCAGTCATCTGTCTGGCTGGTTCTTTACAATGGAGGACATGTGTGAGGGGGTGGATGAGACATAAATGTTTGCTCTATGATGTGTATTTGTGTATGTAGGGGGCTGCCAGCCTGTGTGAAAAGTGCAGTTTTTTTCATTTGTTCAGCCGCCTACTGCTTTGGGTCATGGAGTCGGCTATACTGCCCTGTGGAGGATTGAGCATGCTAGGAGCAAAAGCAGCGTGGTAAACATTCACTCCTCTAAAACCTCATGTATTTATATTAGTGGTTGAGGCAGTGGGGTAGGTCTCTGGTCAGGGTTTTTTTTTTCTGTGTTTCTCTTGTGTTTCAATGAGAAAATTGCTGTTTTTATTCCCAAACCAATGTCTGCCTCACCATTCTAATTTGGGGTTTTAGTTTTGCACATTACGTTTCCCTATTAGAGAAATAAAAGCATCCATATAAGTAAAAGCTATTGGAGACGAAAAAAGGCAGTAGATTACCAATGAATGCTGCAAGGTAGTACAAAGGAAATCGCATTTATAGAGTTGCAATGCTGTTCGGTCTGCCATTGTTAAGTAGAATACAACTCGCAGTAGGACTTGGAATCTACCACAACCACAATGCAGAAATTATGATAACCACGGAAATAACATCAAATCAGTGTCGCTTCAGTTGCGGGAGGAGATGATTAGCCTCCATAATACACAGTCTGACAGTGCAGCTGTGGCATTAATCACAAAGTCCATTCAACAAGGAGCCCCAGGTTCTCTTAGCCCTGATAAGGCACACGTTGTCCCAGACGTGTGCAGGGGGGGGAGATGAATGCACCTGTCTCCAAAACCAAATATCCTCCGGTTCCCTTGCTGTCCCTTCTTACATCCTCCCACTGCTCCACCCTCTCCTCATCCCTTTGTGTGTCTCTGTCTCTTTCTCTGTCTCTATCTATCTACCCTGAAAGCCCATCACGGACTCAGCCACCCGGTGCAGGATAAGTTCTGTCTGCAACAGGATGGCAGGGGAGAACCGAGGGCTTGGACAAAAGACGCATTTATAGCAGTCGGTTCAGGATGGCTGCAGAGAGACAATGGACACATTCTTCAGTTCCTAAAACAAACGGCTGTGCGCAGCCTGCTTTTCTAAGGTGGACAGAGGGCAGCAGGAAGAGCTAGGTTTACCTTGGTCAAGCTATAGTTGGTAAAAGGAAACAGTCATTTGCTTCCAAAGATATCTTTGTGTCATGTAGTGGAAACCAAAATAAAGCAACAATGGTAAAGAGCCCTGAGGGAGAGCTGTACCTGCAGCACGAAGGTTTCATTCTCAGATGTGTTTATATTCCTTCTCACACCTGGCCATGAGGAAGCTGTAGTAAATAGACTATCCTTGCAGAAGAGGCAGTTGCCTTGGACATGGCACAGTTTGGGCTTCTTTTTTTTTTTTTTGCAGTGTGGAAAAATCTGATGTTTTTTAACCTTGTGTGCCAGAAACAAAGCAAAGCAGTGTGCCACAAGCACGCCAACACTCTTTGATCTCCGGGCAGGTGAGGCTGTCAGCACAGCCACCAGTGTAGTTTCAGTGAGCACATCGGTATCATTCAGTGTGTGAAGAGTGATCTCCCGGTCCCTCCGGAGACCCCTCTCTCAAACGGAGCGGAGGAATAGAGTGGGTCAGACCCTGTACAAGCCTGGGGCAAGATCCAAGGTGATTGTTATATGTGATACCATGCTGAAAGGTGCCCCAGTGAAATCAGCTGTCACTGTGGAATGCAGATCTTATAATGAAGCCTCTGGTTTCACCCTGCTGTTTATAGTATGGTGTTCTGGGACTCTCTGCTGTCTTTTCAAAGGCAGTTAAAACAGTTTTAGTCTGTCTAAAACCTTCTCCAGTAAACACTTCATTGTGGGCTGCAATGACTCATAAAGTTTAAGCACTGACGTTCTTGAGATTACAATGAAAATACATTCATAAAGAAGAAACTCTGTTCCCTGTAGATGCTTATAGTGTGGGTGTTGATTTATCTAACAGTTTAAGAACCACACTTCCCCCATTAATATCACCACTGCAATACAACGCACGAAAGTGTAACTCACTAAAGGATGAGGAACGTGTTGGCTCGGCATCATCTTTTCATTCAAATTGAAAAGGTGATTGTTTGTGTGAGGAGGTGTTTCAGACCTCAAACCCATGAAGACTGTCATCCAAACACAGTAGCAGTTATTTAATTTTGTAAAAGTCGATGTGACAGCAGCAAAACATCTCCTGTCTTTCCTGCTTAAGTAAAGAAAAAAACATTACATCCAGCAAGTTTGCAGTAGAAAAATGGGAATGAACAGCCTTGTGAAAAATAAGCGATATGAGCTTTCTAGGGGGGAAAAACATGTTTTCATCGTTACTTTAGAATTTTCAAGAACTCAGGTGTACAAAAATTGGGAGATTAAAACAAACACATGCAAAAAGCAAATTGCAATCAGTGAATATGATCGGTTGATTTACAACAAGTAGAAATACAGCATGTGGTACTGTAGAAAGTGGTGTTTAGCCTGGAAGTTGTACTTCTTAGATAGAAAAATAAAGAAATCTTGGAGGAGTAATATTTATCTATCAACAAATATCTAGAGTTCATTCAAGACCATCTAAACTCTAGTATTTTAGGAATTGTGCCATTTTTTTATTAGTATTACTATTGTACTTACTCCCTCACTAAATATTGTACAGTATGTCACTACTGTTGTAGTAATTCCACCAAACCACAGTTGCACTTTAACAAAGTGAGATAGAAAACACTTTGATCCTAGTTATGTGCCTTTGATATTTTATTTTTTTTTATCTTTTTCTATTGAACAGCAGCTGAACATATTTTTTGAAGCATAAGAAAAAGTGTATTTACTTTTATGCTTACAATAGTCTAATTTCTCTCCTTCATTTTGGCAGTTCACCAGCATTGTGACTACAGTAATTAGCTTCCATGCATAACAAAGTGGTGCCTTGTCACCTTATCTCTTCAAAATGAAGTTTGCCCTCGCCTAGTGCATCAGAAGACGTTTAGCAGTATGACTCTTAATGAGCGTCTTTAATCAAAATAAAGCCTCTGGTAATGTTCCGCGTATGTAGGCCAAAGAGCTACTGATGATCAGAAAATCTGTATCATGTGCCGACAGGAACCGAGTTATTCTCTTTACATTAAAGGGTACGGCAGCCTCATGTTGACATTACAGAGTAACCTTTTGATTTGTTTTGGGTTCATTCCATATTGCTCAGCTGTCACTGAAATATACTCTCTGCTTCTTTTTACTTTTAATATGTTTTTATTAATAGTGGTATGCTTTGATTTTCATGTGAGGGGTATTCTCCATGCCCTCTGGTTGCACACAGCTAGAGCTCAGACTGTGGTGATCCCATAGCAGAAATGGGTTGCCTTTTGATTCTAACATTACCTTATCATCAGTAACATTTAGTGATTTACAGTTTTTCTTTTTATTATTTCCATCTAGTGTGTTTAAAAATAACTTTTCCTTATTTTCTGCCATGCGTATATCCTGTTAGTCTGTTCTAATCTTATAATGAACCCCTCTCAACCATGGCCAAAGCTCCAGATAATGAGGTCAGAGTATGTAAACATAATTCTTGAGTCAAAAGCCTGGCAGCCTGGCCTTTTAGATATTTTTTTTTTCTCTATTCCTAGATCTGTCTCAGGGATAGATCTATGGCTGTGAAGACTTCCGATTTACCTGCTGTTTATTTGTTTACCACGCAAAGCCAATCAAAAGAAAGCTGGCATAACAGGCAGAGGGACTAGTAGATGAATTTAGGGGTTGGACCAAGGCCTAATAAGGATTATGTTGAACTGTGAATCATGTAGAGCTGCTCTTGCAGAGCTTGAGAGTAAAACTAGTTTGGAGTTGAAAAAGAGAATAATTGGCCCATTTTAAATTTGACCACACTGATGCACAACTCTCCATCTTCAAAGGAAAGTGAGTTTGTTGTATTGCACTATATACCACAGATTTTTTGCATCTATGAATTAATTAAAAAACATGTATCCTGGGAGAAGTTTGATCAGTACATACTGTAAGGATCTAACCTAACTCCACCTCTGAAACAAAGTAGCTTCTATCATTTGGGAAAATAAAATGATATAGAACTAATATAGCTTATGCTTGCCATGTGTTTCTGTTTCTCAGATGGACCCTGTCCAGAAGGCTGTGATCAACCACACTTTTGGTGTTCCACAGCCTCTCAAGAAGAAACAGATTATCTCCTGCAACATTTGCCACCTGCGCTTTAACTCGACGGTAAGACACGCTGCATTGGCTTTATGCTTCAGTGTTTATGAGGAAGAAAGAGATAATGTTGGGCAACAAGGCAGGCAAACAGACAGTACACCAGACTGTGTAATTTAAAACATAAAAGCAAACGATACTAGAAAGTGAGTCTGGCCTCAGAGAAGATTGTTTTGGGCTTCTGCTATCTTCTTGAATTTAGTTCTCATTATCTTTCTGCAATTACCTCAGATCACTGCATTTTTGCATGCTGTGTGTGTCATCATGTCATCTGTGTGTACAAGGAAATGCGAAAAAAGGTCTAAGTGTTTCCCTTTCTCCAAATGATTGTATATTTAAATGAAAAGTTGGTCATTTGATTTGTTTGTTTTTTTCAGCTTTCTATGTAAAAGTTTGCTCAGTTTTGCTTTCTCGTGAGTTGTTTTGGTGTGAGGGATTAGACAGCAGGGAGGGCTGCCGTTTATCAGCAAAGAGCAGAAACAATCAGCCGCCACAGCAGGAAGCAGCATTCTCAGTTCCATACTCCATTTTTGCCACCCGCGCTAAAGCGCATGGATACACGCACATGCAAACGTGCAGACTAGATTGCATGCACACAGACACAGGAAAACAACTAATGACATTTTATGCATATTTATATAAGCAAAAAAATGTCCAGAAAGCCAGAAGACTTCTCCGGTCTAGGCACAGCTAAACGCACACACTCGCAGTCACACGCTTTTATTTGGACTCCATCTTCAAAGAAGGTCTGAGGCACAGGAGACAGGGAGCTGAGGAGGGAGCACAGATGCAGTCGTGCTCTTCACACACTAGAGCAAATCCCATTCCCTGCCTCCGCACACCGACTTAAAGAGGAGTGTCAGGTCTGACTGTAGCTTTATCTGTCTCTCAGAGAGCATGAATACTTTTCTAACACTTCCATGCACCCTCCTTAGAGTTTGCTCAGATATTATACCAACTTATCCTTATGCATAATGCTCAAAGGGGAAATAAGTAAGCTCACTTTGCTGCTCAGTAGAGCACAAATAGACCTTAAAGAGCAACTTAACACCAGCTGACAATCTTGTTTTTAGCAATTCCTCAGTGGTTCAACCTTTCACCCACCTGCAGTGATGCAGAGGTGTACTGTGGGGTGTTTCTTTGATGGCTGTTTCCAGGTTTTTGGTATTTGTGCTAAGCTATAGGCAACCAGCTACCTGTGCCAGCTATACAGACAGATAGAAATAAAGGGAAAAAATCTGAACCGTCGAGCCCTGTGGTGAGGGGATGTTGTGCAACGGGGAAGGGGGATTTCACTGGCATGGTTATCCCTGTTGGGCCAGTGTTACAGCCCTTGATAACATTTTATGCAGCCCAAAACCACAAGCACGTTTGTATCTGATATATTGGCAAAGTAGAACAAGAGAGCATTTCTCTTCAATTTAAACTCTTGTGTTATGTATTTTATAACGCTTAAAAATAGAGCTGGTGCCACAGAATGTAAAAACCACCACAGAAATTTTTGATGATCTATAAACCACCTGAAAAATGACAGTACCAACATGAACCAAAATCATTTCAAGAGACCAACTACCAGTAGGGGACTGTGTGTCAGGAGCACTGACAGACACCTGAGAGTTGTCGTGCCCTTGAACTTGAGCAGCAATATTACAAAAACAATCATTTGGTACAAATCACACATTAGATGCAGTTCTGTCCCTCTTACCAACACACTGTATGATCTTCCCACAGGATCCATGGGACGCAGGTTTGCAACCTTTCTTTTGGCAAGGCGTGCAATTTTTACCGTCATGTCTATGTTAGACGAGTCACCTAGTGTAATGTTTAAGGAAAGTCTGGATAGATGGAGAGACTACAAAACCAGATAAATACATATACAGGTATCAGGTTATTCAGAAGTTCTAGCATAAACAAAACCTTCAGAATTCAGCCAAAGATAGGATACTTAGTTACAATTTTAAAATTTGTAATAATTATAACTTTCATATAAAAATATAGTGGAGAAATTTCATACTTAAGGGTTTTTAAAACTGTATACATGTTAGTAAAACATAATTGACTAAAATATCTACATATGTCATTTTTCTTTACAGTTTGTATAGAACAGTACAGAATACAAACACTTGCACCATATTTCTTCTCCAAGACATGTCTCAAAGGGTAAATCATTACTTTTTCTAGTGACCCCATTTTGCAATAAAAATATTTCTATTCTCATGGCTCTGGTCGCCTTGAGGATAAGAATAGGTTCCATCAGTAAGGCATGGGGGGGTCACTAAGTGTTATGTGAACTCATAAGCTGTTGTCACCAGATATAAAACCAATTGACACACAGGAAACCAGCAACTTATTATGACATACTTTTGTCACCCATTTTTATTGAAATGAGAGTAGAATAAGTCTCAGTTGGCAAGAAGTCAAATATGTTCATTTCCCAAAGCTGATTTAGCTATTATAGTGTTTTTCAGTGTATTTGGACCAATAATTGCTTCCACTGAATTTTTCGTATTATTTGTACTATATTAGGTATATTGGTGAACTAACAAACTTGATCACACTGAGAAAAGTTTTTTAAAAAACACAGGGCTGGTAGATGTTGTTCATTTACTAAAAATTCTTCATTTTAGCCCATTGCTAGGTGGTTGCTAGGCAACGTGATAATGTCACAATTTATCATGTATAGTTCAACTTTTTGGGAAATATAGAAGGTATTATTGTGAAATAAAAATAATAGAATAGATTTCTAAGGTAGTCTAGGTGCATAAATGCAAAAACTGGTCATTTTAGCCTGTTGCTAGGTGACTGCTGAGCCAAGTCATAACATCCATTATATCTAAGAACCTCAGGGGGTGTAAAATGTTTGTGTGGTAACTTTGGTGTCGAACGCCTCGAGAGCCGGTGTCCTGCAGGTTTTAGATGTGTCCTTGACCCAACACAGCCTATTCAAATGGTTAAATTACCTCCTCAACATGTCTTAAAGTTCTCCAGAGGCCTGGTAATGAACTAATCAATTGATTCAGGTGTGTTGACCCAGGGTGGGATCTAAAACCTGCTGAACACCGGCCCTAGAGGCCTGGAGTTCGACACCCCTGGTTTAGGGGGAGTTCATAGACAAAGAAACAAACAATTTCTGAGGAAGAGGAGGTCATAGAGAACAAACAGTTTACAGTACTTATAAAGTTTAGTTTATGTTACTTGTGTAATGTTATTGGAAGGTGAGGGTAGTGAAAGTGTGCAGAATAATTGCTATAGATGTTTTATGTTATGTTATGTTATGTCATGTTATGTCATGTTATGTCATGTTATGTCATGTTATGTCATGTTATTTTATGTTGGTCATATAACACATTGTCCTTTTACAATAAGTTTGGTCTCTTGTATTTATACATTGACCCTTTACTTGTAATTTAAGGAGATAATGGAAAGTTAATTCATCAAACTAATGAAATGAGGGAGCTCTGCATTTGCTGAATGAAACAAACCAATTGGCAGAACTTCACTTGTATGTCAGTTTTTTTTTCCCTACAAGAAAGTCAGTATTGGATGAGACAGTTTCCCAGTATTTCAGAGCTATGGGATGGGGCACTTTTCACGCCCCCGCAACATATGTCTAGCAGAATATAGCCATGTGTTTCCTTTTATCGCAGCGATTTCTTAATCACTGGGCATTCTTGAATCTCTTTGAAGAAACTGTATCTCCCTGTAGTCTCGCTGCTGGAGTGGTGAAAACCAAAGCTCATTTCACACCTTGTCCTTCAAGCCTCCACTGAGTCTCAGTTGGATGGAGAAGCAAATGGTGGAGGGCTCACCAGCAGAATTTGTCAAAACATGCTGTGAAGCCAAGCTCTGAAGCCTTTTCACTGCAAATCAGTCAGACAACGTGCTGAGGTATTTGAGTTGCTTTTACAGATGCTTTGACGGGCACATTATGGTGGTTACGAGTACATGGTTAACATTCTATAGTCCAAATTCTGTTGTTTACTTTAGACTGGTAGTGGTTGTGTATGTGTGTGCCACTGACCTCGTATCTCTGCCATGATGCTGCATAAGCAGTAAACTTAATTATTGCTTATGGCAGTGACTCACAATCAGTGGTAGAAATATCCCAAGGGGGGGGTTGTTGCCACAGGGTATATGCAAAGATTTGTTCAACTAATCCAACAAATAAATAAATAAATAAAAATATAAAACTGAAATTATAATTTTAATTAAAGAACCGAGTGGACCTGAACAGGTTGGAGAAGAAAAGTTAAGCAGTTGAAACAGACTGCCAAAAGGAATGCATAAATGATTAAACAAAAAAAAAAAGCATTGGTCAAAAAAATTCATAAATGTTTGAAAGTAGGAATAAAAGCAAAGCAGTTAAGACTAAGAGGATGCATACACAGTTAAAATATATTGTTAAACAAATATGTTGAAATAGAGTAGAAGGGGAAAATAGAGGTAATTGGTGAAATAGCTGGTTGAATGTAAATGCTAATCCAGCTAATCCAGGTAAAGATTTGTTTGGAGAAATAAGTAGCTAAGAATAAATGTAAAGACTTTAAATTGTTAAAAGTGATACATTGTTGAAAAACCTAAGTGTAATGAATAACTTGGAAAATCAAACACTTACCAGATGCTTTATTAGGTACAGGTTCCTAATACTGGGTTAGACCACATTTTGTCTCATAACTGCCTTGAATTCATCGTAGTGCAGATTCAACAAGATGCTGTAAACATTCCTCAGAGATTTTGGCCCATACTGACAGTTGCTGCAAATTTGTCAGCTACACATCCATGGTGGGTTCCCTCACATCGCAAAGGTGCTCTACTGGATTAAGATCTGGGGACTGAGGAGGCTATTTGCCATGGCGTGTTATCCTGCTCAATGCAGCCATCACAAGATGGGAAAGCTGTGGTAATAAAAAGGTCAGTATGATCAGCAAGAGGATTCGTAGGCATTTGTGTAAATAATGCACTACACCACCACCAGCAGCCTAAACCACTGATACAAGGCAGGACGCATCCATGTTTTCATGTGGTTTTTGCCTAATTCTGCCCCTACCATCCAAATGTCGCAGCAGATATAGAGATTCATCAAACCAGATGATGTTTTTGTAATCTTTTAGTATCCCATTTTGGTGAGCCCATGCATAAGTGACACCCAGTATGGTCTTCTGCTGCTGTCGCTCATCTGCATTAAGGTTTAACATGTTGTGCATTCGCCCATGCTATTATGCTTACCTTAGTTTTTAGGAGTGTTATTTGAGGTATTGCTGCTTTTTAATCTGACCACTGGTATGAACAAGACATATTTGCACAGAAAACTGCATTTCTGACCATTCTTTGTAAACCCCACAGATGGTTGTTTGGGAAAATCCCAGTAGGTCAGCAGTTTCTAAAATACAGCATGTCTGGCAACAACAGCCATGCCACTTCCGAAGTCACTAAAATCATCTTTTTTTTTAACTGTTCTGATACTCATTTGAAATTTTCTGCAGGTCATCTTAATCATGTCTACTTCCCTAAATGCACTGAGTTGCTGCCATGTTATTGGCTCATTAGATATTTGTGTTAACAAGCAGCTGAACTGCTGTACCTAATGAAGTGACTGGGAGTGTATACATCTTAGTTTGGTTAATAATTAGCTTAAATCCAACTGAAATAACATTGCCTGTTCTGCTGGATGGAAAAATCACTTTAACATATATAAGTGGATATTGGTAATAACAATTAGTCGGTGGCGAAGGGGCACTTGAATCCATCTGAAAGGCCTGTGGGATACGTCAGATGCAAAAGGTTAGTAACTGCTGGCTTAGCACTAATCTATTGTTCGTTCTCAGGTAATCAGTTACATCAGCATTTTGATCCTATTGAAAAAGCCTTAATGAGATCGCAAGTCTCCTATTTTGTTGTTGCCTATATTTATTTCTCACTAAGGAGTCCTTCAGATAAATGGCAGCTCTCTTTTCAGGCAAGTTATTTAGTACCTGAGGATTTGGATGAGTTGTTTCTTTGGGAAGTGTTAAATTAGAAGCTTAAGTATAAAGTTTGATGTCTTTGAGAAACAGCTGCATCATACCTTGCTACAAAAAACTTTGTCTGGAAATGTTCACATTTAAAAAATAGGTGTTTTTGTGGTTTGTATTTAATTTGTGTAAACACCAATTCGTAAATGTTGTTTGTGATTTTCTCTCATTATGTGTCTGAAATCTTGGTTTGCACCTCCCTTCTGTACCTACGTTCGATCCAGACCACGCTCTGAAGAGAGTTTATCCCTAAAATGTATTTTAGCTTTTAATGAGTAATCTCTTTATCGATTTCTCTTCTTTTCGCATGTATCCATGCTTACTCTGACAACAGGGGCTTTGTTCTGGGATTGATCCGAGGTTGTGAGAGTGATGTGAATGTGAAGGTAAATCGTGATCCGTCCAGAGAGAAACTTGCGTGTAGATTGCTGCAGTGCAGTCACTCAGAATGTGTTTTGCGTCTGATGCGCGTTTGTGGGGTTTGTGTGCGCTCACGAGCGCTCAGATGTGTGTGACATTAGCATGTATTGCCAGATGCGTCTAGGTTTTGCAGAGGCTGATTCTCACAGTGAGCATTAATAGGCTAGTTGTAGAGATGGAATCCTCTCTCTTGTTGCATATTGCACATGCAATTATACCTCTGGCCTCCCAACGTGCCAGAGCTGTTATCAGGTAGAAACAGACTCTTCTCTTTGCCGCCCGCATATGCCTGCGAGAGAGTGAATATTTCAGGCGTGCATTTTAACATTTATTGCACGTGAACTCCAGTTTCTCCAGTTTCTAGCAGATTATTCATGTAGTAATTTCTGCTTGTCCCTTCTGCCCTGTTTTTGTCTCATTTTCCCACAGAACCAAGCAGAAGCCCACTATAAAGGTCACAAGCACGCCCGTAAACTCAAAGCCATGGAGGCCCAGAAAAACAGGCAGCGACGAGCTGGGGAGGCCTCGTCCGCAGGGAGAGAGCGAGACCGCGACAGAGACCGGGAACGAGAGCGGGAGATAAACAAGACATCTACATCTGAGGCAGCCCTTCCTACACTTATGGATACTTGCTTAGAGGAGGGAACAAGTAGGTATAGTGACAAAGAGATGGGACGAAGGCGTCTGCAATAGTGTGCAATTTGTAACCGATCCTTCTCCACCACTCTCCTCCTCCTTGATATAACTCTATCATGCTTTGATTCCTCTAACTCCCCCTTCTGCTCCATTACATCTTTCTAAACCCCATCAACCAGTCTGCTTCTCACATTATTGACAGTTTCCATCCTCCTCCATATCTTGGCCACCTTTATCCCTTTCTCTCAGCTCCAATGTGTTACACTTTGAGATTATATCTTCTGTACACCTTATCCCTCATCCTCTTGGCCTCCTATCCCCACTATAAATTCATACCTCTGAAATTGTAACTCAGTTTTTTTTTTCCCTACAACTTTTCTGAACTGGTCCTCTGTCTTTGTGCCTTGTGATGGATGGAAGGCTCAGGTGCTATGGGAATGGGGAAAAATCTGGGATAAAGAAATGCTGTGTAAATACAGGAGCAGACTGGGATCGATCAACGCTTACTGGGGTTGTTTTTACCCCCTTTGCCTCTTGATTTCGACTGCTTGACTTCACCTCAGTTACTCTTTGCTCTCTTCTCTCAATCTCAGTTAGATGCAGAGGGTAGTTACAGAACCAGAATTGGTGTATCTGTGCAGCATGAAAAGAAAACCATATATTGCTGGTTGAGAGTTGAGAGGGTGCCAGATTGTGGTGAGAGCATTCATTTAATGGGCTGTCAAATAGAAAATAAAGTTAGAAGACATCAAAGGCACTTATCTTCTTTTACAAAAAGTTCAAATGTTTTCACACTGGCAGTATAAATATAGACATTTTAACTTGTGATAAAGGAATAGAAGTGCACTGGTTTTCTTTCAACAGAAAATGAATGTTGACTTTTTCTCACCGCACAGCTGCAACTTCACCTCAGAGAGCATGAATTGCTCCAGTGGCATTGAGTGCAGAATGAGCCCATTACCATCTCATGTTGCTCTTGTCTAGGTCCACACTTTTCATTTATCCATCACAGCTGATGGGAATGGAAAAGAGCCAGAGCACTTTTTCCTCCCTCTGTCTTTTAAATTTTTACTTTCCTCCCCCAGAGAAGATCGCTGTCTAGGAAGAATTTCAAAATACTCTTGGATGCTAGATGGAATATCAGGGGCGAGATATGAAGGTGTTGGGGTTGGAAAGAGACTTTTTCCACTTTATCCCATCTGACAGACATGTCCACATGCACATAGACACACACACACACTTTTTTGCCTGGAGCACTTTTGGAGTCTCCTTCAGAAATGAGAAAGTGGACAAAAGAGTAGAAGCCTGATAACGTTCTCATCAAATATCATTTTAATATTCCGCTGTTGCAAAGGAGAGCTCTGAAAGAGGAATGCAACAGCAGAGACGAAATGAGATGATGAGTGGAAAATGAAAGATAAGATGAAATGAATGAAGAACGCTGAGGGAAAAGGGAAAGAATGAGAGAGAGGGAGAACACGGAGGAGGGGGTCAGTGAAGAGAGAACGAACATAAGTCAATGCTAGCTTTTATGCTGTGAATAATTTTGCAGTTCTAAAGCAATTTTGTGAGGAGGAACACTCTTTAATAAGCCCAATTGTGTGATTGGCCTAATGTGAAATTGAAATGCAGCAGTGCGAGCCAGTGCTGGCATGCACTACAATGGCAAACTGTAATGGAATAGTGCTCCAAATTAACACTCTATGAAATGAGTTATATCTGCCATGAAACTAAAGGCTGGTGGGGAGCTGTCTGAGGCTAATGCCCACATTGTGTGCCATCAGGAACCAATAACACACCTGTCTGCTATTCTTAGCGCTCTGGCTCTCTGGCTCCGAGTAAACAGATTTCTTCTCAGCCCACAAGGTCAGCCTCTTCAGCCTCATTAGAAAATGCCTATATGCACATTTACTACTCATGCACCACCTCTCGACATCAGCGCTGGATGGAGTTCAAAGTGTATATAAAACACAAGTTGTTTTCCAAGAAAATTTGGAGCGTTGCCACCATGGAGTGGTGTGGGTAATTAAAGTTGAAGTCCTCTTTTTTTACAATAAGAGAACCAATAATAGCAGGATACATACATTAATAACAGTATGCCAGGGTGAGACATAAATGCATTTGTTCAAAATCATTGTTTCAGCAACCATCCCACAAAATGTTGGTTTCTGTAAGCCTCACCATTTAATCCAGATGGTAATTATTGTAACCATGATGACAAAGGTTTTGTAAGGATAAGGAAGTACTGCCTTTACCCCAAGCCACAGTGTTGTGATTTCATTGTGTAAATCTAACCATAATTGTGTGAGTTTAGAA
>VUQR01028990.1:97103-116834 GCA_015108515.1 Hemichromis elongatus
TTATTTTTTTTATAAAAATTTTTATTTTTTTTTTTATTTTATAAAATTAATTTTTTTTTTAAAAAATCTTTTTTTTTTTTTTTTTTTTTACCTTTAACTTGTTTTAGCTGTAAAAATGCAGATCATAATGTACTACATGTTGGTTTTGGTGACATTTTAGGGCCAAAAACAATAAATCTGCAGTCATTATTGTCCATGCTGGATCACTAGTGCATTAGAATATTATTCCTGGTTAAATTTTCCACAAATACATATTTATTGTTCTACCTTGCACTTTATTGACATTAAATTACACTCACTAAAACTATCTAGGTGGCACATAATTTTCCTTGAAATGTGCAGTTAGTCTCATCATTTGTTGGACAAAGATGGTATTTTTTGCTTGTGTACACCAGCAAAATTGAGTTTTAAATCATATATGTGTATATATATACATGTATATACATATATATGTGTATATATTTTATGCCTAATTTCTCATTTTCAGAGGTTCATAATAAATTGGACAATTGAGCTACAAGCAGTTTCCTGACTTTCTTGACAAATAAAGGAGACATAAGGTTTTCAGTTGATTCAAAGTGTTGCATTTGTATTTATCACATTTTCATTTTATTTTTAAAAATGATGCCCAAAGAGAAATCAGTGCAATTAGGCTGAAAAAAGGTTTTAAAGACATGAATGCACTGCTCAGCTCAGACGCAACAAAAGGCCAGAGAGACCACAGGAGGACACTAAAGTGCACAATGGCAGAATTCATTCCACTAGGAAAAAACGCTTTATAATATCTAACCAAGTCAATAATATGCTTGAGGAAATAGGTGTAGCATTGTCAAAGTCTAGAATCAAGAGACACCCTTATAAATTGAAAAGCAAGGGGTTTTTAACAAGGTGCATAACACAGGTTACTCTGACGAACAAAAGGGATGAGACAAATTTGACTTTTCCAGAAAACATCTACAAGAGTCTGGAAAGTTCTGGAAAAAATCTTTGGACAATAAGAAAATAATATAATAAGAAGAAGAAGAACTTGTATTAAAATGATGGAAAAGTTAAATATGAAGCAGGAGGGAAACAGCTGATGACCCGAAGAATACTACATTCTCATTCAACTTGATGCAATGTAAGCTGGCAATGTTATATATGGCTTCCAATGGAATCAGTTCACTAGTGTTTATTAATGATGTTATTGCTGACCAAGGGCACAGGATGAATGCTGAAGTCTACACGGCCAAACTCTTTATTCAGATTCAGCCAAATGCCTAAAACTGATCGGTGTTTCACAAAGCAAATGGATAGTGAGCCAAAGTAAAATGCAAATGCAGCCCAAGAGTTTCTCAAGGTAAAGAAATGGAAAATTATTTAATAGCTCGGTCAGTCACCTGATCACAGGCCAACAGAGCTTGATTTTTGGTTAATAAATAGAAAACTGAATACAAAAAGAGTCATAAACAAGCACAACTACAGGTGGCTGCAGTAAAGACCTGGCAGAGCCTCTCAAAGGAGAAAACACAGCGTTTATCTACATGGGTTCAAGACTTTAGGTAGTCATTGACTGCCAAGGATTTTCATCCAAGCATTAAAAACAACTCAGATCTAAAATGATGTTAATGTGGCCAATTTTAGCCTAGGAGACTATATATAAAAATGTCTCTAATTCCTAAACATCTGTACCTCAGTCACATTGGTTGTTTAACTTAACACCCACTTTGGTTGTATAGTGAGGCAAAATAATAAACACTGAGTTTAAAACTCATGGACATCCTGAAATCCTCCCATGAAACACAAAGAGAGAAACTTATTGATTTACATTGGCAGAAAATTTTGTGCATCACAAAGACAAAAACTGTGTCTTCGGTAAACAAAAGTGTGTTTACTACTATAGTATTTGGTTATAGCCTAAAGTGCAAATCGTATCTCAAGCTATTCACATAGTTCCGAACATAACAGCAGAAAATCAATTTCTGCTTTTTGTTTTGTTTGTGCTGAAGGATTTATTGGAAGCTTGACTGAGTCTGGACAAACTTGACTCTATGATGTGGATTCCAGTATGTCCAGATGTATATAGAGCCTGGCGTGATGTTGCAGTTCCTCACAGTGACCACTGGAGGGCATCAAATTCTCCTATTTCAGTGTTTCTGTTTCAATAAATGACAGTATACTCGTTGGTTTCAATGGTCCGAGGTATGAGCCGGATTCAACCCCAGAAGGACCCTAAGTAGAGGTGAAACATCTTAAATCCGTGGGCGATTAATTTTCCTTAGGGGCCACATGACAAACTGGGACTGTTGTGGAGGGCCACCCACATCCCTCATTGTCCTTCAGATTCCATGAGGAAATTTTCAAGCAGTGTGAAGACAAAAAATATGTTTTAGCTGATATTAGATGTGAATTGGAATAATGGATTAGCTACAGTTGAAAGTCAAAACCATGTGAAGATCCTCTTTAAGCACAAGATCAGAGACCTGCAGTAAAATAAGTGATAGCAAAGGTTGGTTTTACTCATAATTTCTGAATCGGATTAAATGTTCAGTCTTTAATTCCAGCTTTTGTTTTTTGAGTTTTATATCTCACAGGTCACTGAGACAATATTGAAAATAGAAATACTATGAGTGCAATAAGAGGTAGTGAACTACAAACTTCTGTACATTTTTTTTATTACTATTTTACTTGTAAATAGAAAATAGTAACCCAGACTTTATCTCTATCCTTGTTTCTTTCTGTCTTATATTGTAAAGTGTGACTTCGCTTGGAAAGCTCTGCACAAGAATTCCAATGTACATGGACCTGTGTGCAAATGGCAAATAAAAATCTTGAATCTTGAGAAAAGTAGAAATAAGAAGAACAGTGGAGAAAATAGCAAACAGAAACATAGAATAACACCTGCGCTATGTTGAATTAGCTAACCAACAACCACACATTTCTAGTTAGGCAGTCTTTAATTTGTTTAAAAAACATGCAAAGACATCTCAAAAAAGCACATTTTAAGGATATTTATACATAAAGGTTCATCTTCACAAGAAAAAAAAGCTGCATGATATAGTGTTGACAAACCCTGACAAATTTTCACATTTCCCCATTTTAATGAAACTAACATGAAAAGCTCCTCATACATGACTTCATGCTACACCAGTCCAGTGATAGGTTCTACTTTACACTTCAGAAAGAAAAAAAACAATACACCGATTTCATTAGCGACGAATGAATCGTGTTGATATTGAAATGGAACTTAACTTAATTTAGTGTTCTCTTTTACATGCAACAAAAAAAAGTAGCACTTCAGCCAGCAGAAATACTGAAATATCATTTGACCATCTTGTAGTCAGTCTCGTCACGCCTGAACATAAAGCTAAATGTGATAAAGAATCTCAATGATTAACGTGACAATATTAAACAGTAAATCTCAGCAACAGACGTGTAAGGTGTAACCGATCTCCAGATCAATAGACAGGACAGTTTATGTACAATATAAATAATGCATCTAGAAACCCCTTCAGTCATCATTCCTTCTCCAATATGAAATTCAACATTTGTGTGATTCAGTTATTGGGTAACATTTGAAACTGCTGCCATTTTTGGTTCAGTCTTTGTGTAAATTTAGTGCGCAGGTTTTATAAAAAAAATAGTAGCCAGTGTACAAACTATGTGTAAGGTCCTTCCTCCATTATAATGAGCCTCAAGTGACAACGATAGCTTAAATCTCTGGAATCTCAAATATAAACTGAGTTCAAAATGATGATTGTCAGTAGATTGAGAGCTACAGTATGTAGCTCCAAATCGCACAGTCTATGGTCCATACATGTTTACTACTGTAAGTGAAACAGTTTGAACATTTTTCAACCTGGAAAAAAAATGGGAATGATTTGAGAACGGGAAACGTGATACAGATACAGATGATGGAGGCATAAAAGAAATTACAAAAATCATAATTAGTTAAGAATTTTTCTTTTAACGAATATGAAATGAAGGTATTTTATTAATATTAACAGTGCTCGCTGTTTATAAAGATCCATACAATCATCCTGCCTTCCTTCTCAACATAATTTCTCTGCCCTTTCAAAACATTTACTAAGTCATTCCTTCATGTTGATAAAATATATATGTTTTAATAAAAGAGTGTTCCCTTTAACATGTCTCCCCTTCCAAAAGCTGTTTCTGATATTTTAGCTATCCATTGAACCACTGCCCTTATTCTTATTGCGGCTGAGAGGGAAAGTGGACTTGCTCTGTGGCTGGGTCATTTTGCTGGCGAGGTAGACAAAGGGCTCAATGAGTGTGCGTCGGTCCACTACAGACACCTCCCACAGACGCACCTTCTCATTCTTCGCCCAATTCTGGGCCACGTTCAAGTCAACTCTCCTCTCATCCTGCTTGTCCAGTTTATTACCCAGCACAACAATGGTTACCTATAGATCAGATTATCAAGTTAGTTCCACATCAGTCACTCTACCACTCTTCACATTGGAGTTGTGTGCTTCACTACAGCTGCTGTGGCTTCAGATACAGCAGGTTGTCTTTTGAGAATTGAATATGACTGGGAGGAAACAATATTCATATTAATAATTTAGAAATATAATCCCAGGACATAAGGCAGAGATGAATCAATATCTGGCATCTCTTGCTTGCTTCTGTAATATCCCAGAGACCTGTATCAGACCCAAAAAGCTCTCTAACTGCTGTGTTGTGAATTTACAAATGCTTGGCATCTGTCTTTAAGTGCACATTAATGAAACATAAAGCCCAAAGCAAGGTTACAACAATGACTAAAGCCTGGCAACTAATGTTACAAGACTAAATAAAAAATACATTTCGCATACTTGTGCACAATATTCTGCAGTGTTATGTATTCTATATTGTACTTTTTCCTCCATCCATTTTCTTTCCCTTATCCAATTTTGGGGATAGCCTGGACAGGTCCTCAGTTTAACGCAAGGTAAAGAGAGAGATAAACAACCAATCACACTCACATTTACACATATGGGCAATTTAGAATCACCAATTAATCAAACTCATGCATGTCTTTGGACTGTGGGAAACTGATAATCACTACTCTACCTATACTAACCCTTTTTATGTATATCTATTTATTAATAATAGTGATACCAGATAGTTCCACATTATAACTAAGCCAAAATATGAGCCACGCTTTGAGCAGATTATATATTTATGAGGTTTTTAATAAACAGAAGTTCTTCTATTCTAAAATTACTAGGACAGAAATAGTAACTGTGAGGATTACCCATCAAAACCCATGCCCTCACTATGCACATTAATTGTATTTACTGCTTACCTCTTTCTTGTCTCTGTGGCGATCAATGTCTTTCTTAAGGGCCTCCATTCGTTTAAAGGACTCTTTACTATCAATGCTGTAGACTAGTACGAAGCCATCAGCAAAAGTGTAGTAATGTCGGGGAAACTCCATCCCATCCCGGAGTCCACGGGTATCATAGAAGCGCACCTGCTCTCGGGTGCCACGGTCAGTTTCTATGGAGCCAATATAGATATCCTCAAGGGTCTCCATTGGCTCTGAACCTAACAGGACACAAATATAATGATACGCTGCCCAAATATTAAGATGATATCTTGTCTAATTAATTTTTTTTGGCTAAACATTTTCACATTATTTTATGTAACAAAGGTTCATTTGAAAAATGTGGCATAAACGTGTTTAAAGTAACATGAGAGTCTTAGATGTTAGAAATTTGTAATACACCTGTTATATACCGTTTACTCACCAAGTGTTGAGTTAATTCAACTTTATTTATATAGCCACACTGACCACATATCATTTGACTAATTGAGGTAATTTATGATAATATAGGGAAGCGACATACCTGCAACATGATTGGCATACAGTAGTTGTTCTAACACAGCCGTTTTTCCTACTGCTGCCTGACCACAAACCACCACTTTACAGCTTTTACCCATCGCGGTTTCTTATTCTCCAGTCCGAAAATCTGTTTAGGAAAGATGCAAAAAGCAAAAGAAACTACCCAATCGATCCAAAGTCATTGCTTAGAGACAGTGCAAAACACTGCACCACAGTACACTGTATATGATTCCTTTGTAGATAAATTGTGCTGCTACACCCACTAGCTAACTTACAAGTTAGAAGAGCCCACTAGCAAAAAAGAAAAAAATCTTACACAGTTATTTTAAGTTTTTAAGTCGCGAACGGTAGCTAATTTGGAGACGTTTGTACAAAATATAGCTTAGCATTAGCTTCAGGAAGACACAAAACCACCACATCACACAACCAGCCATTAATGTTGCCTGTATATGACAAACTCTAGTAAAACGTGTCTTCAAAAATACATACTCTGATCCTTCTGGTTATTTTGACGACATTTGTTAGCTAACTGGGATAATTTTGCTTAAGAAAACGCTTGCCTTACCAAATGTGCCACTTCCTGTTTATGTTGTACGTAACGACTGCAGTATGTAGCCCCGCCTTTCTCATTGACGGCAAAATGGCGACGGAGAGCTGTGATGCTGTGAACATGGACCCTGACATGGAACTGCTCAGCGATGAAGAATTAGAAAGGTGGTAGAAATTACAACTGTGTTGTCAGCGAGTGAAAAACGCACATATCGAAGTCTTTTATTGATATGTGTGATCGAAAGCCCCCCGTCGTGTTAATTTTCTTGTCGCAACATGAGAGCTAACTAGCGCGCCTCCGCTAACAGTTTAGCTAAATTTGGCCCTGGAAAGCATCTAGCTCGGTTGCCTTCCACTTTAGCTAGCTCTTGTGTTGGATTTCTGGGTTTCGTTCACAGTAACATATGTAAGTTGGTGGTTAATCGTTAAGTGTAAAAGTTAATCGCACTTGGAGTTTGGCTGTCACATCCCAGAAATGACTAAAGCTGGCTAATTACTTAATGACACTATTCAGTTAATGATTGTTCGTGATGAGAAGTATGACAGGCCTCCAAAAAAAGTAATGGCAGTAGCCCTTCAGGATGGTGTCATATGTTCCTGGCTCAGTCTCATAAAATTGCTGCGTGTTGGCTGAGAATACGTGCACTCTGTCCTGCTGATTTTAACTGGTTCTATGTTTAGCTAACTCAGTCCAGCAAGCTGTCAAATGCATATTGTGTCGTTCTTTTTTTACTCGAGAATATTAATATGAAAAAAGTAACTACCCACCTCTAGTCAAGAGACAAAAAAAAAAAGAAAATTCAACAACTCTACCTCTACGTATCTGACCACCTGTCATGTTATTTTTCTCTTCTCGCTTGTTTTAGATTTGCCTGCAAGCTTTGTTTGATTTCAGTATTTTTGCCCATTTCTACACAGGGAAGCAGAGAGCTTCAAAGAACAAGGCAATGCTTTTTATGTCAAGAAGGATTATGCAGAAGCATTCAATTATTACACCAAGGCCATTGGTAATTATTTCTAATCAATTTCAGTATATATTTCAGTGAAGAGAATTTAATATTTGCATCCAGCATGTCCCTGGTAGAATATTAATCAAATTTTCTTAATTTCACATAACAGATATGTGCCCAAAGAATGCAAGTTACTATGGAAATCGGGCAGCGACACTAATGATGTTATGCCGGTACAGAGACGCTTTAGAGGATTGCCAGCAAGCAGTACGACTAGACAACACCTTCATCAAGGTGGGTTGAAGAATGAAAGAAATTATATAAATATATATATATAGAAGTAGTGAGGATTGTCCTTTGTAAATATTTCTAACAAGCGGTGGCTTTAGAGCAATACAGGTTTTTACTTAGACTTGACTTTAAAATCTGTAGTTTATTGTAGATCTGAAGTCAGTCAGTCATCAGTAGTCTATAAATATATTTTTTTCTGTAGTATTACAAGGCCAATAAACACATAGGCTCCAGCACTATTGTTGGTTGTAGTCTTGTAATATATTGCATAACAGAGAAATATTTTAGAGGTAGTCATATGCTTTTAATGAGGTTGTTCATCACAGGTTATTATCACTTTAGGCTGTGAACTGTAAATCTTTTACTTACAGGGCCATCTGCGAGAGGGCAAGTGCCACCTGTTGCTTGGGAATGCTATGGCTGCCAGCCGCTGTTTCCAGAAAGTTCTAGAGCTGGAATCAGAAAACAGCCAGGCCCAGCAGGAGGTGAGTTGGCCTCAGTTTCTGGGGGCATGACCTAACAACTTGGACATGATTATCCACTATTAAATTGGCTTTGACCTAGCCAGTGAAAATAAAGAACACAAAAGGTTTCAATGGAAATCCACTAGTAGTAGTTCACAATCACTTCTACTTATTCTGACTGGATTTAGTAAGCATGGCACTGAAGAGACTATCAGTTTCTGTGAAACACTGAAGTTCTTTCTCCTGGTTACTGAATGCCACAAATTCCTTTGACAGCTGAAGAATGCAGAATCTATCCTTGAATATGAGAGAATGGCCGAGATTGGATTTGAGAAGAGAGATTTCAGAATGGTAAGCTACTCATTAGATACAGCTGTAGTTGTTTGTTTTTATGTCTGTGTGTGAGTGTGTTATTTGCAAGGTGTGTTATGTCATAAATACCTGTTAAGTCGAGCATCACGTACTGCAGGTATCTGCTTGTGTTTAGGTTGTCTTTTGCATGGACCGTGCCTTGGATTCTGCCTCAGCTTGTCACAAGTTCAAGATACTAAAGGCAGAGTGTTTAGCCCTGCTGGGGCGATACCCCGAGGCTCAGTCTGTAGCCAGGTAAGAATGCACACTTGAAAAGATTTTTTTTGACATTATTGGAAGTTGTCAAACTGATATGGTGAGGAGAAAAGTCACTGATGTGTGCAATTGCCCTGACATGAAGTACAACAAAACACTAAGCCTTTATCAGACAGGGCCACTGTAAGCAAGCAGTGATTAAATGTAATCACTTCAGTTTGCCTTGAACATAAAGATTCTTTGTTGTGTTTCTGTGCAGTGTTTTCTATATGTTCTGAGCAGTGGGAACAGTGATTGTCATGATTTGGTTCTTCTGATCTTTTACTAGTTTGTCTGTAATACATTAAATAGTTTAGTTTACAGAAATGAACTCCTCCTTTAAAGATGGTGTAACGATACATATTTTTTAATGTGATTTACGTTTTTAAATGAACATTTGTAATGTAATATTCTGTTTTTATCCAGCGATATTCTTCGAATGGACTCCACTAACGCGGACGCTCTGTACGTGCGTGGTCTTTGTCTGTACTATGAGGACTGCATTGATAAGGCTGTTCAGTTCTTTGTCCAGGCCCTGCGTATGGCTCCTGACCACGACAAGGCTCGGCTTGCGTGCAGAGTGAGTAACTCAGTAGCTAAGAGTTGCACTGCTTTAAATTTAGCAAGGGGAAAATAATCTCTTTCACCAGTCTGCTTGAGGTTTTAGTTTGGTCAGAGGAGCTTCTAAAGCTGATGTATGACTTTTCTACGCAGAATGCCAAAGCACTAAAAGCCAAGAAGGAGGAAGGGAACAAGGCATTCAAGGAGGGAAACTATGAGGCAGCATATGAGCTGTACTCTGAGGCACTAACAATAGACCCCAATAACATCAAGACAAATGCCAAGCTGTACTGTAATAGAGCTACAGTCGGATCAAAGGTAAGACATAAAATTGGTTTCATTTAAATGTGTCTCTTTGCATCACATGGTTACATTTTCTTTTTCTTTAAAAGCTCAAGAAACTAGAGCAGGCCATTGAAGACTGCACGAAGGCCATCAAACTGGATGAGACCTACATCAAGGCCTATTTAAGGAGAGCACAGTGGTATGTCTAAGACTTTTTACTTTGTTGTTATTAGACACACCGACATTGGTAGACACACTGTCATTTGGTTTCTATAAGCAAAAGCTTCACTTTTTTACCTAAACTTTTATATTTTATAGTTCAAATTGAGTAATGAACTGATGAAAGACTTGTGCTTGCTGTCCTGCAGCTACATGGACACAGAGCAGTATGAAGAGGCAGTGCGGGACTATGAAAAGGTTTACCAGACAGAGAAGACAAAAGGTGGGGGGCGGGGCTTGTTCTGCTGTAGTTGAGCAGATATTACCACCTCACAGTGCTCCTTTTCCACATATTGGCACCTTTGGACTAGTATTGAGTTGCCACTTTATAGACATTACATAACTTTTTTTTTTAATGCAGTGCTTATTAATCTGCATGCTGTGTTTTTTGACATTATTACCTAGAACACAAGCAACTCCTGAAGAATGCCCAGCTGGAATTGAAGAAAAGCAAACGGAAAGATTACTACAAAATCCTCGGGGTGGATAAGAACGCTACAGAAGAGGAGATCAAGAAAGCTTACCGCAAACGGGCACTTTTACATCACCCAGGTGCTTGATTTCTAAGTTAAAAGAGAGCTAAGCATCACAGGAATGAAGAGTCCTGAATTTTAGGGAGTTTTTAAAAATCTTTATTCAGCCATGTGAAATGAAAGTTTAGATAATCCTTCAAAATAACTGCCTACGTAAGTGACATGGGGGATTTTGATATGGCAGCTGAGCTGTGAGATTTGCTTCTAGGAGGACTTTGAGTCTCATTACCAAATATAATACTACTTTCATTTTTTTTCCCTCCCTTTAGATCGTCACAGCGGAGCTACTGCTGAGGTGCAGAAGGAAGAGGAAAAGAAGTTTAAGGAAGTGGGCGAGGCTTTCAGCGTGCTTTCTGACCCAAAGAAAAAGTCTCGCTACGACACCGGACAGGATCTAGAGGACGACGGCATGAACATGGGAGGTGAGCGTATGGGTCGGCTTCGGGGTGCGAGGTCTCAAGGATGATCAGATTTACATGCAAATGATGAAATTACATGAGACATCAGCTAGATAGTTCTTTGTGTTGATGTTGCTTCTTGCGTTTTTCTTTCTTTCCAGATTTTGATGCCAACAACATTTTCAAGGCATTCTTTGGAGGTCCAGGGGGTTTTAGTTTTGAAGGTAACACATGTTCTGTTTGAAAGTAAAAATGTGTGAGAAGATCTGTCCCTCTGCCAGGCATTTGGAAGGAGCCACACAATCTGACAATACAGTAAATGCTAATGATTTTGTTTTTATCATTTTCAGCATCCGGACCTGGAAATTTCTTCTTCCAGTTTGGTTAATTGGACGAGTCAACTACCTAAACAGTTACTACATCAGGACTTTCCAACAATGTCAACCCCACAACCCATCATCTGTATTTAATAACTGACTTATTTGCAAGTCAGTTTCCTGTCTATGCCATTGACTGAATGAATGCAACCCAATGCAGCAAATGCCCGTCTAGCAAAGGACACCAAGGTGGCTCAAACTGAGTTGGTAGTTTTACTGGTTTTGGATTTAGTTTTCTTCCTTCCAGAATTAAACAAACTTGAAAGTCAGTAGTGGCTAACAACACTGGTCCAAATAGTCTGGATTTTTCAAATAGGAAAGATAGCGCAGCTATTATATTAGAGCTTTTAGGGATCCATGCAGGAAGTGCCATCGTGGAGAAACTCGCGAGCAAGCTATTATCCTGCTCATCTCAACTTACTGCTGAGGGGGGGTATTCTCTGCATGACAGTTAATAACTTGCTCAGTGATTTGTGATGGAAATCACTGAGCAAGCAGCACCACCCCCTTTTTTTTTTCTTTCTTTTTTTTTTGACGAATCTGTCACACAGACAGTTGGCTGCTACGAATTCGCACTGAAAACTGCCTCCTTGTCATAAGCCTATGGGAGCACTCAGTCATTTTTTTTAAGTTGACAACAGCTGGAGTCTAGACCTACGCATGTAATTCAGCCGAAGCACACTAGAAAGACGGCAGAGGAGACGGCCGTGCTGGTTTTGTTGTCAGCAAAGTCCCCGTCGCTTCTGTTGTTTCACATTTGATGTTGCCATTCACAGATTGCTGCATTGTACATTTTACTGGAATGTAAAGTGTTGATTTGTGATGATAGTTGAGTTTCTTTTTTTCCATTTTTTTATCATGTATATTTATTGTAAATTTGCTGTCGATATAAACGTCGGTGTAAGATGAAGACCCTCTTCTCCTAAGATTGAAAGAGGCACCCACCATGAACACTACGTTGGGGAAAACAATAACCAAAAGAAAACTCAGGAAGATGATTGGTTTGTTAGATCTGCATGTCATTTTCAGCTCAAATAGATTACAGTATACAGTAGAAGTTATTTGACATTGAAGCTGTCTAATTTTATTCAACATAAGGTGGAGGCATTGAAAAGAGGACATATTGCTCCACATAAAGTGAAATCTGTTTGCTGTCATCAAAACGTTCGGGTGCTGTGTGATGATTGAAACCTAGGAATGTTTAATCATTTCCCCATGAGTCCATTGGTGCACTTGAGGATGAAGAGTGTCCTCATTTTGCGCTGATTGTTTTTGCTCTTTATGGTGAGACCATCCACTCTTTTCCCTTGAAAAGTACCAGCCATGACAATAAAGTTGGGCTCCTCTGGTTTTCCCCTAAATTGATATCTTTCTTTTGTTTAAGATTATAAGTTTAGAAGTATTACATAAATATACTGTGTGGTTTTACAGATTGCTGTGGGAGTGACTCCTGCAATCTGGTGTCATGCCAAAATGATGTCCTGTATTTGCCAGAAAAGAATGATGTATCTCATGAATGATATCAAAAATATTGCTGTCACATGATAGAAGCTGCAAACAGTTATTGGGAAAGTGACTTTTGTTCTAGTCAAATCTCACTGACATTAAAAAAGTCTTTTTCAAGAGCGCTCTGACCAAGAGGGCAGCAGAAATTAAAATGAATCTAACAAGAGTTCTTTAAAAATATAGTAGTCATGTAGCCAGAAATGACTGGATTATAATGTAAAACGAAGAGAAGGGAAAATTTCAGAGGCTTATAAAAAAAATTTTTTATCTTTGTTTCGTTTTTGTTTTTTAATGAGTTGATAAAGTCGTAATTTTAAGGGAAAAAGTAGCGTGCAGGTTTGGTGTACTGCAGAAAATGAGCTGCAAAGGGCGCTGCTTCCTCAATTCGTTTGTTGGTGTTGCTAGGATACCAGCTAAATGTAGGTCGATGTGTTTGGCTAAAGTTTATACGAGATAAATTGTTCTCGAGTTGAGGGAAGGAAAGGTTAAACGTGGCCAAAAATGCCAAACATCGAGGCAGACCTCGAAGACAAACAATCGAAGGGCATTTTCGCAACTTTAATGGCCGATGGGAAATGGCTGTACCGCACAGGAGAGTATAAAAAAGCCATAGACAGCTTCACAGAAGTAAGTGTTAAGTGTCATCCTTACGTTTGCTCTGTATTTCTGTTTTTTTAAAGCACTCTAGAGATGGCTCACTTCTTGTATTTGTTTAGGCACTGGCTTTAAACCCTAGTGACAAGTACTGCTTCGCTGCTCGGTCCAGATGTTACCTGAAGATAGGAGGATTTGAAAACGCTTTGAGAGATGCAGAAGCTTCACTTAAAAGTGACAACTCGTTTTTTGAGGTAAATGTTTTTTCTGCTGTCATGCTAGAAAATGAATAAAATGTATTCTTCATATTCCTGCTAAAGGTCGGGCTTCATTCAGTGCCTATTGTATTTTTATTATTTATTTTTTTAATCAAATTTTAGGGTTTTTACCTGAAGGCAGAAGCTTTATACTACATGGGCAAATTTGAATTCGCCCTGGTGTTTTACCACAGAGGTCGTAAACTACGTCCACAATTGCAGGAGTTCAGACTTGGTATCCAGAAAGCACAAGAGGCCATAGAAAACTCTGTTGGCAGTAAGTTGCTTGTATATAGTGTTGCAATCATCTCACACCCTGTCTTACCTAAAATCCAAACCGCTTGTTCTTTGCCATCATTTAGGTCCTTCCAATGTGAAATTGGAGATTAAAGGAGACCTGTCATTTCTCGACATAGGTGGGGAGGTGAGTCTTTGGTGCATATGACTTCAGTAAATAATAATAGTTAAAAACAAACAAACAAACAAAAAACCACATGTGACTTACCTGCAGTGCAGCACAAACTCAGCTAGACTTCAGGTATATCAGCTGGGATGTATAAAACATCGTGAATCGATTTCACTTGCTTTGGTGCATTGGAGAGGTAAGACCAAGAAAACCTCCAAAGAGTCTTTGCAGGTGGTAACTAGGATGAAACTAGATGTGTCTCTAGGATGGTACATCTATCCAACGTGCTATTGCAATGAAGTTTTCTTTGTCTCCCAACACAGTTGTGGAAGTGTGGAGCAGCGTGAATGACTAGCCTGCTAGAGGTCATTTTGTAGGGCTGTGGCAGTGCTTCCTCCTTGCACCAAGTAAAAAATACTGCTGCAGCTCTCTTTAACAGCCTTTTTCTTGATACATGTTCCTTAATTAGTGTGGATGCTCATTAAGCATCCACAGTATTGTTCTTTTCTTTATTATTTTTTTTCTTATTTCATTTTCCGTACGTTTTTCGCCGTCTATCTCCTCCGACACCGTTCGACGTAGAGAGACCGTTCAACCACCGTTAGATTCCTCTTCTTTTGGACATGACTGCTTCTACTTTTCTCGTCTTTAACTTTTATATTTTTTAAGTTATTCCACTTTTTTCAACAAAAATTTTACCATATATTTCAATGGGAGGGTCATTAGGGGCTGGGATTGGATGGTCGTTACAGCGGCCGGCCAATCCCAGCGCACGTCCTCCGGGATGTGGGCGGGGCTTAGCGCCGGAATTCTTTTGATCTTAAAATCGTTCAGCTATGAGCTTCCACGCTTCAGTTTCTTCAGAAAATGCATTTTCTAGTTTTTAATTTCATTTCAATTCAATTTTAAATTTTGTTTTAATGTTACAAGGCGAATAACAATAAAAATTAATAAATTAGGAATTTAATCATTATTTAGCAAGGATTTGTTGAAGGAAGACATTACAGCCTGCTGTATACCAAAACTGCTGGAAAATAGAACGTTTTCTTCTGGCTATGAACACAATTTATAGTTGTCTTGATGCATGCTCAATCATCAAGGTAAGCAAATTTCATTCTTAAGAATTCACTTAGATGAACAATGAAACGTTTCTCCCACTGAAAACGCCACATCCAATGAACAGTTAAATCCATACACACTCAAATCTTCTCACCACCTGTATGTATTCTGTAGAACGAGGCTGAGCCATTGCTTCAATCATGTGTCTCGTCTCAATCTAAAAAATGGGACGTTTTCTCTATGCAATTTTTAGTCTGACCTCTCTTCTGATGCACAGTGTTATGTTTCTGAACTATTAAGAGGGCCAAACCGATTGCAGCTATCCAGAATCTCACCATGGAGAAACAGAAGACTGAAAAAACCCCAAAGAGTGAAAAGACAACCAAACAACTCCTGGGCGACTTTTATAGTGACAAGAAATTTCTAGAAAATCTGCTGAAAGATGAAGGTACTTTGCTATTCATTCAAATTTTCACACACTGCATGTTTGTATGTACCTAACTGTCACCTAGCCTTTACTGTTCAAAATGTTTATTTAAAACACAACTATATAAGTTTTGTTCTTGCTGAATAACATTTATATCTGTTATGTAATGATTTGCAGGCTTCATAGAAGGTACAACAAAGAGTGGAGAGAAGGTGAAGGACGTCATTCAGAGATGCCTGTCTTCCATTGACACTTGCACTGAATTTTGGCACCAGGAGAAGCCTACTTCTGAACAAGAAATGAGGCAGAGGTTCATGGAACAGAAATGTACAAAGCTCCACCGTAGCACACCCTCTGACCCTGATCAGTTTCTGCTGAAAAGCCTGGATGAAATTGACAGAGGCAAGATAGGATTCTAGATAAACATGGAGCTTAATTCTCTCTTTTACTTTCAGTTAAAAAAAATTCTCACTGTCCTCTCGTCATCCCAGAGTTTATGTCCGGAAATGCAGAAGACACTCTCAAGAAGGCAGAAGAAGTCGTGGAGATGGTGCAGAGGTGGTGTGAGAAAGAGGTTCCTAATAAAAAAGAGGTTTTAGGCATCTTGCACAGTTGCATTGGCAACGCTTTGATTGACCTGGGAATTATGGACAAAGCGTTGGAGCATCATCAGAAAGACCTGGAGTTGGCCAAACAGTGGTGAGAAAAAATGGCAGAATAGGAGTGAAACTACATATTTGGATGATAGATGAAATCCACCACACAAACTTCTTCATAGACCAGAACCAGTTCTATAGAACATATTACTACAATTCTCTTTGATTCTGTATTATTTAATTATAATTATACAGTTTTTCCCTTTTTTTTATGCATACGTACAGTTATTTTGGTGTTTTATTGCTTTATTGTTTGTTCCTATAAATCAAATCTTTTATCATTATTATTATTATCAAACATTAAGACATTTTTTTTTAATCTACAGCAAGCTCCCAAGAGCACTGTCCAGAGCTCTGGACAACATTGGCCGAGTCTATGTTCAAACTGAAGAGTTTACAGAGGCCATTCAAACGTAAGTAAATAATCAAATAATACCTGCTCTTGAACTTCATCCATAAACTATTTGCTTTTTTCTGACACATTTATCTGATCCTTCTTCTTTCCATTCTGTTTATAAGCTGGGAAAAGAAGCTTCCACTGGTTTGCAGTGCTTTGGAGAAGACATGGTTGTTACATGAGATCGGTGTGTGTTACCTTAAACTTGATCACCATGAAGAAGCTCGAGACTACGGCATCCGTTCAGTTGCTTCAGCTGGTAGAATCGGCAATAAGAAGTGGCAGTTGAATGCCAATGTTTTGGTTGCACAGTCAGAATGTAATTATTTATTTGTGATGCATCACTTTATATTAACAAAGTAGAGACACGCAACCTTAATATTTTACTTCTTAAACCACAAAGTGCTTGAATCAGTCATGCTGTCACACAGTTCTCTAACCTGATCCTAATTTACTCTTTTATATCAGTGAAGCTTGGAAACTTTGAATCTTGTGTCACCCACTTTGAAAGAGCTTTGTCCTATGCCAGACTTCTAGAAGACGACTCTGCCATGGATGCTATTGAGAAGGTTCGTGCTTCTTTGTCGTATACGTTCTTTTGTTCTCCTTTCCACTTAAGTTTTAATTTTTTCTTTTAATTCCTGACATTTCTCATTTGTTTTTTTAGGCCCTTCATGAAGCAAAGCAACACACAATAACACAATGAGGACCTCTTCAGTCAAAACAGTTGAGCGCAGTTTGAGGAAGAGAAGAAGAAAGACTTATTTAGTGTTCAACTCATTTTGTGTGTGTGTGTGTGTTCATTTAAACACCTATATGCAACAAAGCAGTAAGTTAATCAAATAAGTTCATATTGAGAGCAGTAAATACATCGCTTTTATGAACAATGATTCATTGTGCTTCTCATTGGAATAAAAATTTTTATGGAAAATGCTTAAAACTTGAATTTCTAATGTTCAGAAGACCAGTATATACCAACATTTTCTGTAGCATTTTTACAAAAGCAATGATTCTTCAAGCTTATGCAGAACTACAATATTTCTGAAAAACTAGTCTTTTTTTTTATGTAAATGTATGTTCAGGTACAGTCAGGATGTAATTGCTGAGCCCATCTTTTTGTTCTGTATTAGTTCCATGACAAACTGAAATATTACCTGGAAAATGTGTCACTTCATGTACAAAGTTCTATTTACTGATATAAATAATGCAACCTGGCAACCATTAAATCTTATTAATCAGTATTACTTTAGAGGTTCCCTATATAAAGATTGACTTATTATAGCAAACTTTCCTATTTCTCCTCTCTAGCACCTCTATTACAAGGCACGCACTGTGTGATTTGCAAACAGACTGCTGTTGCTTCTTGCAAATTTCCCATTGATAGAAATACAGTCTTCTTACGGTTCATGTTTCTTCATATAACCTTTATTTTTCTGATGTTTTAATAAAATGTATTTCATTAAAGAGAAGTTGTGTTACTGTCACATACTCAAGTGTTTATGCAAACTTTGTTTCACTGAAGCACGATTGTGGTGTTAGGAGTGGCAATGTGTGTAGTGCCCTTTGAATTTTCACAGGATTAAACGTTTGCATAATATTAGGTATATATGCAAACTAACATATACTAGAAACCTGTGTTCCTTTTTAAAATTTGGATATCTCTTTTTTCCCCTGTCTTGACTCTGTGACTTGTTTGGTAGTGGGTGTGACAAGGTCAAATTACTTCCCTTTCCTTTACAGATATCAACAAAAGTAAAGGATATATGCCTGAAAACATAATACTTTGCAAAGTGAGATTCAGCTTTACTGTTAACTTTGCATTGTGTACAGGATTAAACATTGGCCACTGTGAGTAAAATATAAGTGGAATAGAACAGAGAGCTATAACAATATGAAATATGGATAAGAAACTACATACAAGGTATCAAGTATAAATAGGAATTACACAAGATATATTAAAGCCTATATAATTGCTATATTGCTAAAACTTGAGGTCTGCAAGGTTTTAATTATCATTAATTTTAATATTTTTACTGTCATTCATTTCATAAAAATGGGAATGTAATTAATTAAACAGCAGACGCTCCATTATGTATGAGTTGATATCGGCACCTATTACTATCTCTGTACTTTTAGTTCCATTCAAGAGCTTACCTGAAATCAATGGGAATACACTGGAAAAAGAAAAGTAACCGATAAAATAAAGATTAGATTAAAGGTACAGCCGCCACAAAAGAAAGACTTCCGGTCTCTAGGGGCGTGTCCTTGACCACGCCCCGATGCGCGTTCCCGGGATTTACTTTTTTTTTTTCCGCCTTCCACCCCTTGAAGAGTGGGGCGGGTACCCGTCTGTGCACAGGATTGCGTTGTCATTGTATTCAGAGAGAAACGCGTGGTCAGCGGCAGCCACCACCAGCTCCACAGCAGCGATATAACTGGTAAGCGGGCGTTTTAGCGAACAAAACTCTTTTGAACTGCGTGCTACAACTCCTTTGTTTTCACGAACTACCTTAAAAATTATTTGGCTCAGTAACACGCGTCGGCTTGTTTACACCCTGCGTGTTAAAGTTGTCCAGTCGTGGCGCGGCGCCTGGTGATGGTCCAGCTAATTTCTACTGACTGGCAGATTAAATTGGTTTTGTCTGGGCTGCTAGCGGTAGGTGCACGCCACTCCCCGCCTAGCCACAATGTGCTGATAGTAAAATGCAGGCTAATCGCCAAACTACATCGATTTCCTTTGTTTAAAATGGCATTTAAGGTTCTCTGGAGGCTACCTCATAGATTTAGTTAGAAGAAATACAGTTAGCGTAGTGTGTTTAATGGAATTCAAACTTTATTTATTCAACACAATGATAACCATCGTCATTTACTGATTATTGGGTATAAGATAAAGACGGAACCCCCCCCCCCCTTTTTTTTCTTCTTGTTGGCCTCTTGGTGTCTTTGGTTTCGATTGCTGTACATTTAGGGGTTTTTCCTTCTTCTTTAGTTTAGTTTTTGTATTTTTTAAAAGGAAATCACCCGGATTAAATCCGGGCAGCTTGCCTTTGTTGCCACATTGTCTCGTGAGAGCTTCCCCTTCTCCCCAATGACACGTCGTAGTTTCGCCCTATTTGTTAAATCCAGCGTTTAGCAACGCTTTAATATTTGGTCAGAGCTTGCCATACGGTTACACTATGAAGTAACCACACTTCCGCGATGCCCCATTTTCTTTATTGCCTTTTGTCTTGTGTTTTTTGCTGGTAAGCTGTGGCGTATATGCAAGGTTTTTAATACAGTGCTTTCCCTCTATTTACCAGTGAACTGAAGATTTTTGTGGTTTTACCAGATGAATAGGAATTCACGTAAAGGGGGGGGGGGGGGGGGAAA
>VUQR01028990.1:116854-128740 GCA_015108515.1 Hemichromis elongatus
AAACCCCCAAAAAAGGGGGGGGGGGGGGAGGACAAGGAAGACAGCCTTTTCTTTCACTTCTATGTGCACAAAGCTGCAAAACCCCCTCACTTTCCAAAAATGAACATTAAAGCTCAAGTTATTTGAATGCCAGAATTTTTTTTCCTACCCATCTTCTGCAGATGCAAAATGGTGTGTACTAATTTAGGGGAGAGGAGGGGGAAAGAAAACAAGCCTCTGCAAATCTTCAATATTGCGTAACTTCCCCTTAAGACATTCTAAATGCAATTCTTGCAGCACTGTTTTCATTTTGGCTTTAAATGACCGTCAAATGCTTTTAGAAGTGATATTTATGGAAATTAAGAAAAAAATACAACAGAGTTCCTTTTTAAATACAGTGTTTGCTGCACATCTGCATCGTCAGTGGTAATTAAAGATGTCGTTTACTGGAATTACTGATATTTCTGTCTGATTCAACTCTGGAAATCTCAAAATGTAACGGTCCTTAATTTATAATTTAGGCTAATGATAAGTGGCTGTAATATCCTTAACGAGCCTTTTGTTTCCTTAATTCAGTAAATTGATCAAACTATTTGTCTTCTGATCATATGTTTAAGGTACATGGTGGTGTTTAAAGTTGGACTTTGAACCAGAAATGGATACTGAAAAGAGTGGTGAGGTTTTAGGTGCGTCAGAGACTCCACAGCAAGTGGAGACTGCAGTGGAAAAAGCAGCTGCGGAGACGCCAGTGGAATCCACAGAGCCTGAGAAGTCACCAGCTGCTGAGGAAGCGACTGGGCAGATGGCAGTACATGGTCATGAAAGCGAGGTCGTGAAAGGAATGGAGGCTCTGATTGTGACAGACAAGGTGGCGATGCCTGAGGAAAAAGATCCCACAGAAAAATCTGATGCAGACTCTGTGCCTGGTGCAACAGCGTCACAGCAACCAGAAGAGTCATCTGAAAAGAAAATCTCTGAACAGCAGCCAGTGCCAGAGAACAACCCAGAATCTTTGGCTTTGCAAACACCCCTGGCAGAGAGCGCCCCTGAACCAGCGCCAGAGAAAGCGTCCGAATCTGTTCCAGAAATAAAAGTGCAAACATTACCTGACCCGGCCGTGGCGCAGCAGCCAGTAGATGCACAGCCACCAGGCCCAAAAGAGAAGGAAGAAGCAGAGCCTGTGGGAGAACTGCAAAAGGCAATGGATACTGAGGCTGAAGGTGACTCTGGAGCTAAGCCTAAGAAGAAGGAAGAAGCCAAACCAGAAGAGGCTGTTGTGGTGTCTGGTTCCTCAGAAAAGCCAGCAGAAGCTGAAATGCTAAAGACTGAGGCTTCAGCAGAAGGAAATGTGAGACCAGAGTCGGAGTCTCAAAAAGAAGAGGATATTGTCCCAGCTTCTGGCTCCCTGTCTTTTGCCCTTTTAGAACAGGAGCAGGCCAAAGATGCCTTCCGAATCTCTCGTACTCTTGTTGTCCTTAGAGGCCTTCCAGGGAGTGGTAAAAGCTTTTTGGCACGTGCCATAGCCGATGCCTACAAAGACCACTGCACCATCATCAGTGCTGACGACCATGGTGTTAAACCCGAAAAACCCGAATCTAATGCAGAGGGCTACAAGGCGCTGGATGAAGCTGTAGTTGCTTGTTGCACAGACGGAAATGCTTCCTCTGTTCTGATAGTGGTAGATGACACAAACCACACCCAGGATCGCCTCGCCCGCTTAGGAGAGATTGCTGAGGAGCACAATCTCGTTCCTGTCTTCTTGGAGCCAAAAACTGAATGGAGCAGAGATATTGGACAGCTGACCAAGAAGACCAAGCGTGGCCTAGAGGAAGCCCATCTGGCAGCCATGAAAGGACCCCTTGAAGAAGTGTCCCTTCCTCTTTACTTTGGCTGGTTCCTTTTGTCCTCTATCCAGGACAAGATTAAATGCACGTCAATGGACTTCCTGAAAATGCTGGACACCTTGGAGGCCTTCAAGAAACATTTGATTGACTGTGAGTGTTTAATTTTTTATTACCAAGCAAGTGAATTCACTTAATTGGGGGTGAAAATGTTTTTTGTTTTTTTTTTAATAAACAGTTACAGGAAAAGCTGAGAAGGAGGTTGACCTTGAGCAGTACTTTGAACCAACAGGAATTCTCCATTGCACAACCCAATTCTGTAACTATGGAGAAGCTGAGGGTGCCAAAGAATATGCAGAGAAACAGGCAAGAAACAAATGCATTTTCCCAGAAATGAAAGCATTGTTAATTTACTCGTAATTGCTAAAATAACATTGAATACTAACCGTAATTGCATTTAAGTTTATCTTTTATATTTCCCCTTCTGTAGGCTGTAAAAGATTTCTATGGCTCCATCTTCGATCTCTCACTTAGTGCCCTCTTTGTAACGCCTCGCACTTTTGGTGCCAGAGTGTCCCTCACCGAGGAACAGCTTCAGTTGTGGCCAGCTGATGCTGATGCTGGAAAGCAGGCAGAGTCTGTCCCTGCAGCTGCCTCACTGCCTCTGGGAAGCCGCGCCCATGTCACTCTGGGCTGCGCAGAGGGTGTCGAGCCCGTTCAGACGGGCATAGATCTGCTGGATATCTTGACCCTTCAGCAGGAAGGCCAGCAGGGGGAGCAAGTCGAGGAGATGGAGCTCGGCACGCTGACCTATTACGGTACAGGAAAGTGGCTGCTCAACCTCAGAGAGCCAATTAGTGCTCCAGCCTGCTTCTCCAGCTTCTACGGGCGCAAGGAGCCGGAGCCGACCAAAAAAGACCCCGAGAAGAAAAAGAAGCCAAAGTGTGTGATCTTGTAAATGCTAAACATGGGATGTGTGATCTAGGATGACTGAAATTAAACTTGGGCTTCTTCTGTGCAAGGTTTGTGTGTTAGTTTGGGGTTTCACTTATAGCCATCCTAAATCCACAAGTTGTGTGCCTTTTTTACCATTGATTTGCACCACAACCCAAGATGCCTTTAATCCCATTAGGCTTGTTGTTAACACAGTTCAGTATTTTCTTTTACAGATCAGTGCCAGCGGTTGCAGTACCTGGCTGTTTGAGGTCTTGTTAGCTGCAGTTTTACATAGTCTGCCCTCCTTCAGCTGAAACTATCACTTTCTACATTTCCTGTCTACATCAGTGTTTCTCACTATATTCAGCTGTGATACACTAGGTACTTTTATTGCATGCTTCGCCGTATTTACACATTACTGACCTGCTACGAGTAGCTCTGCCACTTTAAAAGAATTTGTCTGGTGTTTACTTTGAAGTAGTAGTGCCATTTCTGTGTGTTTGCGCAGCCTAGGAAGTAATAGTGACAATAACATATGGGCCAAAGTTATGTATTTGAATAAGTGTATTAGATTGAATGTCATTTTTAGAGAACCTTCCTTGTAAAATCTTTGCACTGTGCATAGTTTGAGAGGGAGAATGCTGATGGCATTTTGTTTCTGCAGCTTGCACTTAGTACTTATCAAATGCTGTGAATCAAAGTCCACGTGTTGCAATTTATTCTTTTTTTCCCCCCTTTTGTAATACACGATACTCATTGGTCCTCTTCAAAAAGCACTTCATGTATTGAATTACAATTTGTATCCTGTGATGGAACCCTCCGAAGGGCAAGTCCTACTTTGTGTCGCTCTTATGAATCACTATTTTTGCACTTGTTTTGTACACTTAATAAAAAGAACATGCTTTGCTCCAGTAATCTGTCTGGTTACTCTGGTTTTATGCATGTAAACTGAAAGTCTTCAGGTGGTCGTTTTCTCACAGCATGTGCTTGTAGTCGAGCACTCCAGCAGAGGGCACTGTTGGTTACCCCATGCCAACATGACACATTGAATTTCCGTGGTAAGGTGTTGCCTGCAAAACCTTAATTGCTTCTTATTTAGTATTCAAGAAATACCTCTGACATGAAACATTGCAATCACAGATTGATAATCAGACAAGTAGTGCAAGCCAGTGTACCTTGCACAAGAATCTGGCACAGTAGAAATGTCTCAAATTTCATCATAGACATGATAGCTGCCAAAAGTATTTCACGTGATGAAGCAAGTGCTTAGATGTAATCTGCGCTTATAAGCTAATGTGGTTAAGATGTTCTAATGTGGTATTTCGTTTATTCTTTTATTACACCAAAATTAAATTCTATTAGTTGTGCATACTCTGTAACAAATACTACCCCACACACACACCAAGAAGTTGTGTATGATTTTTTTCTTTTTTTTATGCCGCCATCTAAGTGTGCTTACCCTTCACTGCACCTTTTGAGCTAAAAATAACTGACCATGGACGAGCAAACTCGGCCATAACCCGGTGCTCTATTTGTCATAAAGTTCACCTCTTAGTTTATTTTCTGTGTAAGACTGGATGTGCTGGTTGTGGATCAAGTGATTTCCTCATTGGCTCAGGGTAGATAAAGAACAATGACAACCAATCAACATCAGAGGTGCAAGATCGCACTGTTTTCGCTCTCTGGCAGGGTTGTGAGAAAACTATTGATAGCTTCAGGTGCTGCCGGAAATCTTCCACTTATTGTTTCGCGTAATCATGCCTGCTTTTCCTGTGTAAGGTTGATCTCTGTCGATGCTTCATATTTTAAAGGTTAGTATAAATGTATTATCTTAAAGTGCAGTATAAATAAAAATGGCCACTCAGGCATCCATCAATAAACACAATAAAGTGGGAAAGATGCGCATGTGGGCTAAAAACGTTTAATTTCAAAGCAAGCTACGAAGCAAAAAGATAAGCATTAGAAATTATCTACTAAAATTAAATTACATACATACAATGTTACCAGTTTATTTGCCTCCAGTGTCGTCCGTAACTTAGTTGCAATAATTCCAACTGTCGTGGAAGGCAGCAAAAGTGTACGTTTTGGAATGGGCCAATCAGAGTCCAGGAAACATCAGCTAAGCCTGTCAGCAGATACGCGAGGGAGACAAAACTGACTGGGAACCTCGTTCTCCCGCACCAGTGGTCACCACAGGCGACGAGAGTGGAGCAACACTGCCGAGGAAATCCAGCCATCAGACTATAACAAACTTATACCGCTGCTGACGACATAGAAACAAAAAACAAGGTAAAATACGCCACGTCGTTACTTAAAATGCGTTTGTGTTTTTTCTTTCTAACTTCCTTCAACTATTTGTCAATTGTTTTCTCTCTGTATCTTATAAAATAAGGAAGACGAGTTGAAATACTCAGTCCACAAACCACGTTGAACTACTTTTCATACATCCTGGTTTGAGTAGGAAGTTGTGAGTAGTGATGTGGATGTTTGCCATATAAATGGGAGGCTGTCTGACTGGTTTGTAAATGAATGAACCAGACTGACCAAATCCTCCCGCTGAGGGATGTGTGACTCAGTCAGTCCTTTAACTGTGTCTGGAAGGTTTTGTTGTAATAGTTAGTGGGGTTATAATTAAAGCTAGAAATTAAACAATAAGTTCCAACTTTAATGTTGGATTACATTATTTTAAAACGACTGTTTGTTCTGCTTTCCCCAGACATCCATCACCCTGTGTTATTAATTTAGGTTATAGTGTTTCATCTGAACCAGTATATCTGTGGAGTAGTGATATTTAACACCTTTGACAGGTCAGTTGCAACAGAAAAATGAGATGATATATGTGACCCCGATGAGCTTTGTTTGAACCACATTTGCTGGTCTGGACTCGGTGCTGTCGTGACTCAGAGACAGCAGTGATCAATGATGAGAAAGCTCCATGACAGTCCCATTAATCCATTAAAGAAATAGCTGCCAGGTCCGCAGCGTTGCACGCAGAAAACTGCGAGCAGACGTCAGAGCTTTCAGCTTATTAAATCCTTAATAGAAACAGACCGATCAGGTACTCCATCCCTGAAAGGTTACATGGAGAATCCAGAGTCTCATCAGTTTACCAAGACACCGTTGGACGGTCAACTACATCAGTCACTGGAGTCAGACTGGTGGCTGGTCCGAAGTGTGTAACAGAAATACAAGCAAAGGCATGCAGTTAAAATTACAATGCTCAAACAAAAACATAAAAAAAGCAAAACAAAAAAAAACATCATAAAACAGATCAGATCTAATGGACACCAGGAAATGATGGTACATAGATTTTTCTCATTAAAACTGAAATGTCTAACAAGTTCGAAATGGAAATGTCAGTATTTCAGTAAGTTAAAGTTGAAGCTAAAAAGAAAAAAAGCTAAGATCTAATGCCGTGCTTCTGTATAGTATGGGCTTCCCGTAAAGGGAAAAATGCAAGTCTTCAGTGTGAGGTTTTCTCCTGTTTAAAAATAAACAGCAGTCACTGGAATAGGTTCGGTGATGCTGCAGAACTACTGGTCTCTTTGTATTTTTGCATAGTAATTAGACAGAAAATGCCTCCAAAGATTATTTCTCTCATTTTTAAGTCCTGAATCTATTCACGACTGTTCATATCAGTAATTGATATTTACTTCACTGTGGTCTTGATGTTATGAAATCAGATGTGCATAATAGGTAGAACTGGCTGCTTATGAACCTCAAACACTGATGTCCTGTCGTGACCTCTGTTGACTCTGGTGGAAATGACCTCACTGAGTCAAACATGTGGCAGAAGTTTAAAGTTCACCACCCCACCCTTTAGCAGTAAAATTTACCATTTTATTACAGATGCCTGAATTTTTTACTTTACTTCCGTCACATTTTGTCAGTAAAGGAAGGCAGGTCCTGCATCCAAAGATTATTTCTTATCTGTGCTGCGTATTTATTGCTTATAATTATCATAAAATTTATCCTGCAAGTGTAAATTTGTGAAGTGAGTTTATTTAGTCATTTGTCCTCCTGCTCTGCTGGAGCTTTTGTGTGAATCTGGTTGTTTGAGCAAATAACTAACTGCCCATGACTTCATTAGTGTGCAGATGAAACAAACCCATACTAATCACATTAGGGCTGGCTTCACTGGCTTCACTGTTCATGACCTGTCAGGTTGAAACAAACATCACATGTGATTGTCCAGAAGGATAGAAGGCCTGATAGTGCTTCTAACCTTATTGCTTTACAGTTACCTATGTCCGTTATTACTCACGCTGAATATAAACCGCTGAGCTGTCTTTCAGTCATCTCGTTAGCAGACCATTTCTTGACAGTTCTGGAAGCAGTGTATTAGAGGTCCATTAGGGAACTCTTGCATCATTTTTAGTTTAAATAAACAAAAAGCATGCTTCCCTGTAACATCTTGTGCTCACGTTTTGTTTCTAACCACCATGTCTGCTTTTCTGTATCGACCCTTACCTTCATACTCACTTCTCATCTGCGTATCTCCTCATGCATCTCTCTCTGTTTGTCTCGTCTGAGCAGTCATGTCGGCCAAAGCCATCTCTGAGCAGACGGGAAAGGAGTTCCTCTACAAGTACATCTGCACATCAGCGGCCATCCACAACAGGTTCCGCTATGCAAACGTGACACCTGAGACCAACTTTGAGCGTCTGTCTCAGGAGCACCCATGGCTGCTCACAGAGGTGAGGCAGGAGAGCCATTTGGGGCACTAATGTGTGTGGATGGTGGATGAAAAATTCAAATTTGCCCCACCCAGAAAAAGCCAAATGTTGAGCTGGGTTTTGAATTTTTGAACAGGTTCTCCAGGCTTCCAGGTTGCTCTGCTGTGACGCACATAGGAAACTATTTTATCAGTTAATTTAATTACTCTGTTGCTCATCTTGCAAGATGAAATGTCATTCTGTGTTTGCCTCCCTCTCTGCTGATGGGTTTTATCTGGAAGGTATTAGGAAGATGCTTAGGGCAGATCCACAGCGATGTGTCCTGCTGCAGAATTGATTCAGAAATTGCATTAACTTTCACCCTCAACCCTCTCCTCATTTGCTCACTGGCAAGCACCCAGATAGTAATGGCTCCATTGTCATAAGTCATTCTTTTCATCTGAAGTAAGAGGAACTGGGTGATGCCAGTAGGGGTTTTATGTCATTTTTCATTTGCCTCGCATGGAATGGTTGGTAAATGAGAAATTATTTCTTAAATACATGGCACCTCATCTTTCAGGTACTAAATACTTTCCAGGATTTCCAGAGCAGTAAGGAATTGTTCAGCAATCCTATAAAAGACATACCTGCAGTCTTGTGGTCTGAAATAAGATGAAATGAGGAAAACAACATTTGTTTTATCACTGCAACACAAATATGTCGACCCCTATCCATGGCTTTTCTATTCATTAATTCCCTTTGAAATATCTGGCGTACACTGAAAGCAGAATTCTTTCAGGACTGCAAATAACCGCCCCAGATTTTACCATTCCTCTGCCAGTTAATGCAACGATTAGCCGCTCCTTCTACTGTTTAATAAATGTAGAAAACATAATGTCCTGATCCATTCTCAATCATCCAGGTAAGTAAATCTCCACAGGTTGATTCTGTTCATCTGGACGTAACGTTTTCAGTAGGAGAAACATTTCATCACTTATCTGAGTGGCTTCTTCAGTCTCAGCTGACTGCAGGTTTCGCCAATCGTATAAACAGTGCATTTGCATAATGACTGAAAACGCTACGTCCAGGTGAACAGGATCAACCTTTAGAAAACATAATAAAATTCATGATTCATAAATTATAATTTTCAGAAGGCCAAGATGACATATTTCTTTTTCTTGTTCTTTTTTTCTGGGAAGATTTATAAAAATTAAAATTGCAGTAATTAAACTTAAGGTGGACTAAAGCTAGAATCACAACAAAGAAAACTAAACAAGAGTCATAAATGAATTATGTTTAAATATAAGTGAAATAAATCACATTTAAAATAAATCACGGTTTAAATTCATTCCACTGTTAGCCCTTGCAATAAATAACCACTGCAAATAACAATTTAATTTAAAAAAAATAATTTTATCAGTGCTTGCGTGTTTCTGACAATTGTGACATCAGACTCTATCAGTCTCAGTCCCATTCATCAACCAACCATCAAAATTGTTGTCTGAAGGCCAAAAAAGATGCCTAGCGGTTTTACTTTACCAAATGGATCCTCATGGGCTCGCCATATTGATCCGTTTGATTGACCTTTATTATAATTATGTATTTGTTTTATTTTATTTTCAGTTGTTACAGACGGGACAGACATGACTGGGGGATAAGACAGGGAGAAAGAAAGAGAAGGAGAGAAAGAAAAACACAGGGGAGAAGTAGCTTCTTTAAGTAATGGATATGTGCCACAGTACTTTCACTATATAATATATAATGAAATAGTTGCACTGATGCTGGACACTTGTGTGGGATGATATGTTTTGCCCACACAGGAAATTTCAAAAGAATTGATTAAGACTGATTGGTCATTTTTATACGGAAGAGGATTAGGGCCACTGAAAAAAAGAAAAAGAATTCTGAGATTAAAGTCAGATTATTATTATTATTATTTTAGTGGCCCTAATCCTGTTCTGTAGAATTCTGACTTTAATCTCAGAATTCTGACATTAAAGTCAGAATTCTTAAAGTCAGAATTAATCTCAGAATTCCCTTTTTTTTTTTTTTTTTCTATTTTTTCCTTTTTTTTTTTTTTTTTTCTTTCAGTGGCCTTAATCCTCTTCCATATTTTTACCATCAGACTGGTGTCAAATCTCACACTCTTGCTGTGAAACTGCATTAAATGTTACCTCAAGAAACCTCTCCAGTTTTAATATTTTAGATTTGCTCCTTTAAGGTAGATATTTACAAACTAGTATAAAAGCAGAATGACTACAGTTTAAATTAAAACATTTATGTTAAACTAAAAATGTCAATATGATGATGGATTCATTCAAAGCTTGGCGATGATATTTTTTTTCCCTTCCTCCGTCAGAGACTAGTGGTGAAGCCGGACCAGCTCATCAAGAGGCGGGGCAAGCTGGGTCTGGTTGGCGTCAACCTGGACCTAAATGGCGTCAAAGAGTGGCTCAAACACCGCCTCATGAAAGAAACCTCAGTACGTCATCCACCCTCGGCCTCTCTACTGTCTCTCAGGCAACACCCTCCACCCACCCTTCTGCTTGAGAGTGCACATTTTGCTGAACACTCCTCCAATCAATATTATCCCAGTGTTTTTTTTCTTTTCCCCTCTTTTTCTTCTTCTTTCCCTTTTCTTTTCCCCTCCTTCCCAGTTTACCCTGGATCTGCCTGGTTTATGTTTATTCCTCCCCTGATGCACGTTTGCCTAAACAGCTGCCCAGTTTATTGCTCACTTCTATGTTATCCTGCTGGCATTAAATCAGTCCAGTCAGCTGAGGCAAGTGCTGCCACTGAAGAAACACTCACTCCATCAACATAGCACTGAGACGCCGCTTTGCCTCATAAACCCAGAAGTGAGTTATGGAGAGACTGGGTTGCTTCATAAAGCACCGAACAAGAGTGTGTGTAGCACTGAAATTGCGTATCTCCTTGCAAATTAGGTGACAGTGTCAGCAGTGCTACTGACTGTAAATAAGAATAAATGCAGCCACTGCTGCTCGGTCGATGGTCCGTGCAGTGTTTCAGTTTGCTGAGCCATGTCATCCTTATTGTCTTCTCCTAAGGAGAAATGTAATTCAGTAGAGTAATCATTTTAACTGGATGAAGTAATTTTGTAGATAAATTACCTTCACTAGTACAAACATGTATATTTTATTCATGTGTGATTTAATTCTTGTGCCCTCAAACTGCACACGGAGAATTCATATTATTAAATACTGGCACCTCAGCATCCTGCTATAGAAACGACTATAATATCAATTTCAGAATCCTACATCACCTTATCATCGAGTTATCACATTCACAAGGTTTATAGAAAACCTGACCTTTGACCTTTGCTCTTTAGTTCAAGGTCACTGAGATTCCAACTTGTGTGATATATTTAGTAGATAAACCTCTGGTATCAATTTAAAGCTCCCATGTCGTCTCGTTGTCTTGTCATCACATTTACAAACTTGGACATCTACGCCGCCCGCTCACGGAAAATTTAACATTAAGTCTTTTGATCTGATATTTTCTGATGCTTGGCTTCTCCGAGTCGCCAGTCTCTGACTGTATCTTGATGAAAAATCTTTCGAGTGGTGCTTTGAGTGTTTACAGGAACAAGACACATACTAGACTGACTTCCTCAAACATCACTTATAAATAAATATATATATCCTGTCACTTCCTTTATGATACTCACACTTTTCTTGTAGTTGCCCACACGCCCTCTTTTTTTTTTTATTTGTATTTGATGCTTTGTGTGGTGATAGGTGACATAAGTGGTTAAGTAGAAAAATTCATTCTTTAAAGGCATTGCCTTCTATTTTTCTTTATCAGCCTGTTTCACATTTCCCACTTTATTTTTCTGAGTATAAGCTACTGTGGGTTTTTCGATCATTTTCACTACTATCATCAATCTTTTTTTTTTTCTCCCCTCCACAGTGGCAGGTTTCATCCTCTTACTATATTTTTTCTTTTCTTTTCTCCACGGCTGGCTGCTCTCAGCCGGTCCCTGGTTGCTTTGCGCCCGTTGGCCTTTAACTGAGGAACAGTGACAGCTTTTACTAAATGAGCTGTGGCCGTGTTAGCACTCTATGCCTGCAGTTCTACATGAGAGCATTTCCTTTTTTGTCTTTTAAAATGTCAATTCCTTCAATCAAGTGCTATAATGTGTTATTTGAATTTTGTACTAATTTGATGTACATTTTTTTCTGCATTTCCCACAGTAAATGTCTAAAATGTGATTAGGCAGTAATTAAATATCTATTGTTTTCCATAATAGATAGATATAGACCTTTTTAACCCATGTGAGTTCCTCCCACTATACTGTTATGTTTGTTTGTTTTTAAATTGGTGCTCCCTAAGAAGATTATTGTGTTGATGACTTCCAGGTGGGGAAAGCCAAGGGTATTCTCAGAAACTTCCTCATTGAGCCATTTGTCCCACATAAGCAGGTAAAAAAAAAAAAAAAAAGCTTCTTTATATTT
>VUQR01028991.1:0-10090 GCA_015108515.1 Hemichromis elongatus
GTTTGGTCACTGAAAACGGAGATTTTTAAGAACTCCTGCCAGGGTAGAGATTTTCAGAAACTCAGTTTTTAGCGTTTAAGTGTGGACGGAGTTATTTTTCCAAAACTGCATCCGTTTACAAAAATACCCGTATACATGTGAACGTAGCCCGAGACAGCTGGTGACGCAAGTCTGAAGGCTAGACTGTCCAAATTTACCAGCCGCTCACTTCCGTCCTACCCCACCTCATGAGGACCTGGTAGACGTAGATCCCGTAGGTCTGGTCCTCATGAGGATGCAACCCCTGAATTTGGACATGACAATAATGTGTTTAATATCATCAACCTGCTAATTTCTGACTTTCTGTTGAGAAATAAGAACATGAAACACATTTTTTAAATGTTAACCCAATTAATAAATTATTTAAGAGGTGTGATTTCATTATATTATGACCTTTTAAAAGAACATGTGTATAGTCTGTTCTCATTTGTCTTTTTCTCTTTTTATTCAGCTCCAGGAGGAAAAACAGAGAAGGGAGAAAGCTGAGAAACAAGTTCAGATGTTGCCAACCCAAACAGAGGTTTTTTTTTTTTGTTTTTTTATGGTCGTGAGCCACTGACCTGTCTAGCTTTTACCTCTATCTTTATGACACTGACCAAGAAAAATAAAACCATCAATGACAGCAATGGACTTAGATTACTAGTAACAATGGAAGTCAGTGTAAGTAAGCAATAATTTAAATCAACATTATTTTAATGTATTTGTTGTCTTTTTAATCCAGTTTGATAAAGGTTAGATTTTCCTTCATAAAGATGACAGCCTCCATGTATCCTTAATAGTGGGTTTACTGACTAACTTCTGATGCAAATCTTTTATTCTTTAGGCAGAACTGAAATATGATTTAAAGGGTATCTACTTATAGGCTTTGAAGAGGTAAAGAGTTAAGAAAATTATGCTTTTAATTTCAAAGGTGCAACAGGCAAATTTAATTATTTGTTTTACTTTATTTAGTTATTCGTTACCTCATGTCTCCCATTTTTACTTCTTTCATGTCTTTATGTGCAGTTAAAGGAAAAACATTATAAAATTAACAATCAGCTCCATCAGGAGAGAGAGAGAGAGAAAGCTGCACATTGAGAAGAAAATGGAGAAACTAAGGGAAATATTTAAGTTCAAAACTCAGGAGTTTCACCTTACCATTATTAGCTTCCTGAAATATAAAGTGCTAGGAAGGAAACTTTAGTAATGTAATCTTTACTTTATAATGGTGTTTTGTTATTGTGCAATCTCTATACACTGGATCTGATGATTTTATATTCAAGCATAAAGAAATCCACAATTTCAATACATTTATAACATAAAAATCTTTTCCATAGGAGATAACAAAGCCTGAAATATTGAAAAAGGGGAACAAAGAAGAAAGTAAAACAAAAGTCAAAAAATTAAAAAAGTCTCTTTCTCAGTTTAATGTAAAGTGCTGGAAGAGAAACTTTGGTAACAAATCTCTGTACATCTGGCTGTCTCTGTACATTGAAGGAGCAGGTACTAATTTTATTTTTCAACACTAACCAGTCGACTGTGTTAATGAAAATTCTTTTTTTTTATTGTAGAAACCCATAAGTAATTTTGCTGATTCTTCAGCTGAATGGTGAAGTTGTAACTCAATAATAGACTGTAAACCAGTGTTGATATAAAGGAGAAAATTTTTAATATAAGCATGTATCTAAGCAGTATTTGTAAAGTATTTCTTTAAATGCACAATGATTTCTCAAAGCAAGATAATCAAGTGCAAGGAAACACTGGATCAAATACCATAACAATGACAACAAGTGTATAATCCAGTTTCATGAGTCTTTTCACTTTTTATTCAACTCCAGGAGGAGAAACAAAAAAAAAGAAGAAACTGAGAAAAAAGTTCAGACCTTGAAGATAAAAACGGAGAAGGTTTGTGTTTTTAATTTGTTCTTTAGTGAGGAGCACACTAGTCATTTTATCAGGTTTGAGAAAAGAAACTCCAACGCCAACAAAGAAAACAACCATTTATTATTTATTAATGATCTAATTAAATGTCAAATAATTACAGAAAAATTATATATGTTAACTAATATATCTCACAAACTTTTTAAATTTAAACTATTGGCATGTGTGACTGTGTTGTGTAATTATTCGTGTGCCTTAAAATCAGCAGGTCTCACATTCTTTAATGCTTCTAACTTGCAGATTTCTCATATCAACAGTCCACCCAAGCAGAAGAAAAAGAAACAGAAGGAGCCTCAGAAAGAAGTCAAGGAGCAGTCCAAAAATCAGTGTTGTGCTTTCTGATTTGATTTTTAAAGAATTATTTTACATTTATGTCTACATCAACAGCTGGTGTGACAAAGCTAATTACAAAGCATCCATATTTGTATGTATGTGAGTAGGACAGAGAGCAATTTTAAAATGTTTAACTTAAATGTTGTTATAGCCCCCAAATGGTCACAGATGACCACCCCTCCTTGATTGTTGGGGTTTTCTCTGTATTGTTGTAGGATCTTTAAAATATAAAGAATTTTGACTTTGTGAGTGTTGTTGTGATTTGATGCTATATAAATAAAATAAAATTGAAATGAATTATATCTGAATGTTGTCATTGTGATTGAAATTTATTTTATTTGTTGATCACATGTTTTAGTAAAATCAATGTTGTGGGATGTGGGAAAGCATTCAGTTTCAACTTTATTGCACACTCTGTTAAGCATTGTAAGAAAGCTGGAGACACTCAGGTGCCGACCATATAGAACAACAGTACAACAATGAAAATGTGTCCTCTTGTCCACATCAGGTGGAGGCTTTATGTTCCATCAAGGTAACCAAAAAATAAATAAAAATACAGTCAAAATTACATTTACAGTTTTAAATACAAACATTTTTCTTGTTCTTTTTCAGATTTTCAGCACAACTTTAAATTAAAAATGCCTTGCTTTTGGAGTCAGGTGTCACTGCTCTCTGTGGCCTGTAAGACAGAATAAAATATCATGAAGTAAAGATGTACATATTTACATAGCTTAAAGCCTAGGTATTCTTCTTTAATAATTACATGGCCACTTCCCTGAATGTACTACGCATGACAACCACTGCAAATTGAATGCATTTCTCAGAATGGAAAGCTAACTTTCAAAAAGAGAATATACTTTAATGTTCAAAAGTCTTAAGCCACCACTTATTTCTTTATATTTTACTAGGGAAATTGGAAATAAGCACAGCAATTTATTGAAATATGTAGTATAGAACCATCAGCATTCCAAACCTCTGAAAACCACCAGGAGGAGCCCTTTTGATCTATGCAGATTTCACGTCCAACAAAACAGCAATATCAGACTCTCATGCAAATGGAAATTACCAGTGTGGCAGCTACACTAGGTGTCACAGTACAAGTAAAACTGTGCACTTTTCTCATCCACAAACTGGAAAAAATGTTTCAGATTAGAAGTGTGATTACATGTGCATCTACCCCTGTTATACATATGATAAGTAGCCCCTGTTGTTTTGCATATACCAGTAAAACTAGAAGTGAACATAAAAGTGCAATCTTCCGATTTGATAAAGATTAGCCAGTAGCAGCAACTTTAATGATATCCAAACATGATGTTGCTTTGTGATTTTGTTGCATTAAACAAGCAAATGATGTTTTTACAGTTTTTAACAGTTTTGGATCAGAGAATGATGTAAAAATATTTATTGCATCTGTCTAATAGCCAGGAATACCTAATTTAATGAATATTACTGAATGTATGTGCAAATGTTTGAATGCCCATAAGGGGGAGCTCTTGTTATTACTAGTTAACATTTATTTTAGCAAAAACATCAAAAATGGCTCAATCCTAACTTGTCAGCTTTGATGATTTGGTCTTCTTTCACTTAACTTATGACAGTAATTTTGACTGGTCTAAAAAAATAAATTTAAAAAGACAAAAAGCACTCTTGTTACATTAATATGTCTAATTCAAGAATATAAATGACAAACTAATTTATTTTGAAATGAACCAATAGGTATACAACCTTAATGCTGTCTTTAAAAAATGTTCACATTGATCTGGATGATAGAGTTAAAAGGAATGTCAGCAGATTTCCCTGCATTAATGTGTTAGACTGTGTGATAACAACTAACCTGTGGCATTGATATACAGTGACTTTATACTAAAAGATTCTTTTACAGTAAGTAAGAATGGCTGCTAAAGTCAAAGACCAATAGTCTTACAATCTGGATAGAGGAATAAATATCTTCCTTCACTGGGAGGCCTGAAGCTTCACCTTCTCTGGAATTCACTGTGGAGCTCAACAAGTCTGATTCTGCTTAAAACCAGAAGATCACATGTTTTACTTTAATGGAGAAATGATACAGTAATCTGAGAAGATTATCATAAAAATATGTTTGTTTGTTTTTTAAATTAAATAAAATTAAGAATACATGAATGAACAATTTCTGACTGGACTGGCATTTCAGTTTCAGTTTAACATCTTCAGTAAAAGGATGAAGTTAAAGCTACTGTCTTACAGTGACTTTAAAAAGGAAAACGATTTAAATGTGCTGGTATCATTTCAAAACGTTTTGAAATGTAATAAAATGTCTATAAGTATTCAAGATACATACCTGGCTGGCAACTTTGTTGTGCCTCACGAATGGTTAAAGTGGAGTACACAAGTTCATCCGAATCATCTGAAGAAAAAAATAAGCTCTATATAACAAGTTAAAAATACTGATATTACAGACTGAATGCATTTTCTGTCTGTGGATTTATGCTGTGGTTTGACCAAAGGCACGTTCACATTAGCACAAACACCAAATGAGTTGAAATGAAAGCAAAACCCTGAATATAGTAAATAGAGGGGAGGTAAAAATATCCTGGTGTATGCATCGCATCTGAAACGTCACACGTCGACACCTCAGCTGCCAAATTTAACTCTTGTGATTCTCAATTGTCAGCCTGTTATAAATATTAAAGGTATTTCAGTATCTCACAAGAGGCAGTGCATGTAAAAAAAAAAGTGTCATTAATTTAGACATACACATTTTGTGTTTGTCACAGTGAGATAAAAAAAAATATGCCAGCAGCATATACAACAAAATACAAAGAACTACAACTTTCTAGTAACTTAAAAATAAAAATCACCCATTACACACTATTTTGCTCTAAACTACTGACCTGCTGTATAGGCTTCAGCAGAGTGTGATGTAGAGATTGATGTCCGTATCCTTTGTAAAAGCAATGAACAGAAAACCAGAAATCCTGACATAAACAGAGAAATAAAAAATAAAAACAATATTTTGCTTTGAAAAAAAAAAGTAGATAAAAACAGTAGCAAGCTTAATGATCACCTGCTGGATTGGCTTCTGTGGAGACTGACGCTGCTGTTGGTCTTCGTAAAGATGAAGAACATAAAAGCAGAAATCCTGAAATGAATGAAGACACAAGAAAAGAAGATTAATTAAATTTTAGCTTTTTAACATGAGAAAAGTCAGATATTAAAGAAGACTGAAAGTCAATTATAAAACCATTTTCTGTTTAGTGGTTAGTCGTTCATTCCTCATTAGTACTGTAGTATATAATTTATTTAACCTCCTAGGACCGGGCATCCACATATGTGAAGATTTAGGGTTTTCTAGACCACAATACTGAATTTTGCTGATATCCACTTATGAAGACATTATACTGCAACTGTTCTATCAAAATTCAAAACGAATGTGCTCATATGTGGATCTTATTTTTCTTGGAAACAAAAATCAGGTAATTACTTGATTTTACTTCCATCAGGTCCCAATCATCCAATGCAATGAAAGAGTTCAGGTCTTAGGAAGTTAAACATATGAGCGTGAAAGACTGAATTAAAAAGTAAAGACTAAAGAACACTAATTTAGAGAAAAAAATGAAGTCACAACACTCTTTGATTTAAGTTGTAAACCAATATAGCAATGGATTAAAAATAAGTGATCTATTGTAGAAATCTAGAGTCTAATCCAGATTACTAGATTGCTACATGTTTTATACGTGGCAGTCATTTCTACCTCTGCCTTTCCCCGTATGAAGACATCGAACCAGCAGAGTCACCAGTATCATGATAAAAATAATGATGGCTGTCCAAAGCAGGGCGATGACATAATTGTAGTCAGATCCATGAGCGTGAGTGTCCTCATGAGGCGATGCAGGTAACGCTACAGGGAAAATGTTTTTGTAGTTGAAAATTATGCATATCACAACAAATGAATAGAAAAATATGCAACAGTCATTGTTAAATACAATTTAACAAAGAAAAGAAAACTGAACTTTTCTTCCAAGTATCATATTATTACAACTGATTATGTGTCTATACATTTACATTACTTTTCTTAAAGCTTATAATGAGGGCTTTTGGTTCTAATTGAAGCTGTTATGTTATTGTGACTTACCTTTCATGGCCAGCCACCTTTCCAGTGACTCTCCAACATGAGGGATGCTGCACTTGTAGAGGCCTTCATTCAGTTTGGAAAAATTGTTAATTTTTAACTTTTCTATGGCTACTTCTTGCAATTTGATTTTATCTTTGTAGAAAAATGCAAAGTTTATGGAAGCTGTCTTATTTCTGCAGAGTGACACTGCTGCCTTCAAGCACAGCAAGAGCCGGACTGTCCAGGATCACAGAACCACCTAAATATTTATAAAACATAATAACAAAAAAATATCACAGAAACGTGTTTGTTATGTGCATTCCTGGTGATAATCTGAAGAGATTATGGAAAATTTAAATGCAATAAAGACATACAATAAACTACTACTAATATACACAGCAATACAATTTAATTTTCATTCATTCATATATTTATAACTTATTTATTTGTGAAAAGAAATATGTTATAAATATATGAATGAATGAAAATTAAATTCATTTCCAGTATAAACCAGTTATGATACACATACCAGTGACTGTGATGTTGATAGAATTACTTCTCTTTCCTCCTTCAGCCTCACACCAGTACTCTCCACTGTCTTCTTGATAGACTTGATTAAACTTACAGGAGGACCCTGATGGTGTCTTCTTTGTTACACATGTTGGACTAAATGCTTCATTATTACTAAACCCTCTCAGCTGAGTGGAGCCATCACAACAAAAAGACACAGATCAATATTCAAAGTATTGCAGTCTGTTTGGTGTAACACGAATGACCGCTTCATCTGAAAATAAGAATTTATTATTTACACAGACGACTGTTAAAACTGAAACTTTTTCAAAAAAAAAAAAAAAATCACTAACAAATCAACAATAACAAACTTACCTTGATCCCAAGTACAGCTTTTCTGAACTTGTGTTCCCAGCAGAATAAATTCAACCATCACTTGATAAAGAAAAAAATTAATAAATTCTTGATGTTTTTGTTTAGAAATAATCTCTAAGTCATATAAACTCATACAGAAACCTGAGACTTTGTACTTACTCATCCTGAAGCACAGAGTTGTACCTGCCATGTTGTCTAGTTGACTGAGCATTAGGCTGAAATACAACTGAAGTATTTGAGAGCTTCCTCTTCCTGTGCAGAGTTGCAGTCACGCTCACTGTGGCCTCAGTCTATAAACAAGCACTGCTGGGGTTTATATCGTTCTTTCCCTTGTATTACTTACTGTATGTACTTGTCTCAAGAACAGGCTTTAAGTGAAATTTCACATTTTTTAAAATGATGACCTTACAGTTTTACTCTAAACAATACATGAAAAAAAATGATCTTTAATTTTGAGATCCCATTTTTAGGTTTTGAGCCAGTCAACTAATGCTAACAAGCTTGCTTAGAAAGTGTATCTGTGATCTGTAATCACAATAGGGCAATAAAACATAGCAACATTGAACTATAATACTGATGCGGAGTATTTGTGATTGGGCTGGTATAATTGACTGTGCAACATTTTTAACCATATATTGTTATTGGAGATAATTAAATGTTAATGCCATGAAAGATAACCAAGATCAAAAACACTGTAGACCTTAATAAATTTAGGTGAAGGAAGCAGATAGCTTTTTGTACCTGTGCTGGGAAACCTGTCAATTAAAGGTCCCATATCTTACTTACTGTTACACTTTCTTGTGTTTGTTTTCTTTTACAAAAGACAAGAGAAAGGAGAGACAATGAAAATGGATAAGGTATACCATGTATAAAAGAATTCAGAGTAACATGCATTGTAAACTGGAGATGGAGAAGTAAAGAAGAATTTGAGTTGAAAGCATTCTCTTCTTCTCATTCTGTTCACTGTCTGTCAAACTGGAGAATTTGAGTCAAGCCCACATCTAGTGAGGACAGAACACTTACAAAACCAGACATTGAATTTTTTTTTGTTGACTTATCAAATTAAAACAAAATGGTTTTAATGTAACATATACACAATGGAATTCAGTTTTAAGGGAAAAATACAAATATTTGAAGCATACAGTTTTAACAAAAGCTACTAAAAAGCAAGATGCGTGGCACAGGTCACCAGTCTGTGTCAGGACTAACACAGAAACACAGACAATCCTTCACACATATGGGCAATTTAGAATTACCAATTAACCTAACCCCAATAACTCCCTGTCTGTGGACTGTGGGAGGAAGCTTGAGTACCCACACAAACATGGGGAAATATGTCAACTCTGAACTCAGGACAACAGTTCTAATCACAGAGGCAGCACTGTGACACTGCGATTAACACTGTTAGCTCTTCAGGTTTCTTGAAGGACATTCAAGACTCTGTATGCTAGATTGTTTTGAGGAATAATACAAGTTGACAGAATGTCATGTAGGCTGCTTTGAGTCTCAGTTAATATGTTTATATATGTGCATGTTCTTTGTTGCTTTAGTTCATTTCATTTTAATTTTAATGCTCTCGAAGACAGGAGAGCACAGGAAGACAGCGGAAAAACACTAGATGCTCACCTGTATCATAACATTGACACTGTAAACGGAAGATGTGAATCTGGATAATCTTAAGTTTACGTCTAGTGAGGACAGAAGTCTGTGACACAGAGATGTGTAGGGGCAGGAAAGACAAACACGAGTTATTAACAATTTTAATATTAATGTGAACTGAGGTGTGATTCGGTCTTTAGAATGAAATTGATACGAGAACCAATGATGGTATCATTTGGATCTATATTTGCATTTCAAGTCATAAAAACCTTTTGTATTCATTTGTTTTTGCCTGTTTGTTTGTTCTTTGTGTGATATTAGGTCTACTGTATTAAAAGTGAAAAAATAAAATAAATTAAAGCTGCAAGCAGCGTTATAGGGCCCTCGCACCCCGGTGCGTGGAGCCACGCCCAACACTTACACCCAGCATGTCCGATCCAATGTGACATTGATGGAATTCATACGTAGAACAGCTAGCTAAAATTTCATCTCGTTCAATGATGATTATAGTCGTTCCGCTAGGTGGCGCTCTAACCATTCCTGGCAAATTGCATTACAAACATTTTGGAGCTCTACTATCATCATGCCTGTAAAGTTTGAGACAGATTGGACATTGTGTTTTTGAGTGACAGCAGATTACTGCTTTTGGCGAGTGATTGAAACTCCACGTGCTGTCATGGTCACATCGTTTCCCTCAATGTAAAAAGCCTCGCAATTTAACATCACAAAGGTCTTTAGATTCCATGCACCAAAGATCGAGTCAATCTGCTGAAATCCCTGGGAGGAGTTCGTCAAAGTACGAGGTCTGAAAATAGGCGAAAATGTCACCAAAATTACACATTAAATTAAAAATGGCTGACTTCCTGTTGGATTTGGGATATTGCTCCATGAGACTTTTTTGTACATCTGGATATCTTACATAAGCTTACCAGGTTTCAGACTCATAGATGCAACACAGAACCGGGGCTGATGTTTTGAAATTTTGTAGGGGGTGCTGTGGTGCTATTTTGCAATATTCCATGAAAATGATCACATAACAAGAAAGTCTTCATCACATTGCAGGTGTCGGCCAAATTTCAAGAGTTTTTGAGTATTTTAATTCCCTCAAAAGCCACTACATTTTTCATGGTAAACTGCCTGGCCACCAGGGTGCGGCGTTCAATTTAAGCTCACAATTTTCTCACAGAACCATCATGAAGGACTGATGTTAATATTCCCCGCTTT
>VUQR01029015.1:0-11434 GCA_015108515.1 Hemichromis elongatus
ATTGTAAACTTGTATATATTAAGACAGACTATGAAACCACGATGCTGATGCTATTCTTTTTACTTTTGCTAAAACAACGTTGGATGACACTGATTAACATTTATCTCTAAGTAGGAGAAAAATGGTTAAGCTGTTTCGCCACCAGTATCACCCCCTTGGATCATTTCTAGTAGATTGTTTACATTTTAGCTGTTTGTTTTGGCGGCTAAAATACTGTGCTTGCACTTCGTTATAGACAACAGTTTGTTGATATAACTACAAGTTCATGGACACTGAACATGATAAAAGACTCTGACACAGAGCGAAACTGAATTTCTGCTGATGGAAGATAAAAATATAATTAGCACCCTCCAGACACATAAATTAATTATTAAATTAAAATTTTACACAGTCGTGATCATAAATAGCATAAATGCAGCCACATGAATTATTAATAATCAGATATGAGGGGAGTGAAGCAGAGGTGGGACCAAGTCATTGTTTTGCATGTCTCAAGTCTCTATCCTCGAGTCTCGATTCAAGTCTCAAGTAATGTCAGGCAAGTCAGAGTCCAGTCCCAAGTCACTGGTGTAAAAGTCCAAATAAAGTCACAAGTCGTAAACTTTGAATTTCAAGTCGTTTCGAGTCTTTAAAAAATGAAAAAAAGAATGTTGCAATTATATGCTAAATGTAAATATTAGACTATGTGTTTTTTAAATCTACATTTATCTCAACACGTGTTGAGTGAACAAGTGAACTTAGAAAATATACACATTTTCTTTTTGTTACGCCGTGATGTGTGGTGAGGAAAACATCAGACTTCGCTCAGTCTTAACTGAAGTATTTGCTTTATTGTCTGTAGCCACTCTTGCACATACAAACAGCAACTTCTCAAAAAAAAGACGGCCCCTATCCATTTCCTGCCAGCTTTAAATACCCTAGAGACCACGCCTTCTCAATTGAGACAGGCCTATAAAAGATCTACACCTGATGCGGGCCTCCCCTTTACAGGGGAAACAAAATGGCCACCACAGAGGCAACCTGCAATTACCTCACTGCATTAGTGCTTCCCAACAGTATGTTTGTTTTTTTATACACTGAACAAACACAATCGGTGCCAGCTCTATTGTCGCAGTATTGCAAGTGCATTTCATAAAGGCGTAGTTAATTGAACTACACATGTTTTCTTGGCACAAAACGCAAATGGCATTTGCATTCACCACCGTGGAGTCAAGAACTTCAAAGGTTTTGATTTAATTGCTAATGTGCTGTAATGTTGTAATATTTGGCATGCTTTAAAATTTTGTTTTGGGAGATAATTTACAAACTTCATCATCATTTATATAGTGATTGTTCTAACCTGAAATGACTGACTTTAAGAATGACTTGGTTGCAGCCAAAGCTGCAGCTCTTCCTTGGACTTAGTTACTTCCAGCAAGTATGTGAGAGATCAGTTAAACCTTATAGCTGCATAAAACAGGCAGAAAAACAAACTCTGCTGTTACATTGTCCTGTATTTTACACCCTATGTTACTTTTCACATACAAGTAGTAGATGCATTATATTCCCTCTCAGCTTTTAACTGTTTTATGTTAAATGATTGCAACATAAGCAGTGCAAGAATAAATCTTCAGGTATAGCAGCATTTATACAGTCCATCTTTCTACTTTGTTTTTTTTTAAAGAAAAGGAAAACTTCAGTATTATATTTTACTTTCTCCTTATCTTTTGTACATTTACAAAATTGAAGGATCCTTCAAAACAACTTCCAGGCCATAAGAGAAGGAAGGAACAAGCATAATGAAAAGCACTCAATGTCACTTCATTATGTCCTTTGCTCTAGTAAGTGTTACTATGGTAACTAAAAGATGCTATCACAATAAAAATGTAACTCTGAAGGTCATTTATGCAATCAGTTTATTAAGGCCCAGTCTTGTGGTTGTAGTAGTAGTAAATTATGCTGTTGAAGATCATGTTTGCATGCATGGATGTGAAAAGACAGACAGTTGGTTTGCATGATTCTCTCTACAGTTGTTCTGGTTTGGTACTGAATAATTGCTGATGTCTGCTTCTCATTAATACCGAAGCACTGAGCTTTGGTTCTCATGAAATATGTCAACATGAACACATTCACTGGCACAACACATGCTGTTGCCCATCGCTAAGTGCTTCATATCTAACCCAGTCGTTATACTCACTTTAACTTAAACATACTTCTAATATTATCATTTATGCCATGTGTTTCAACCAGCCTCTGGGGGGAAAAATGTCTCCTCATGGAGAAAACCTTTGAAAAGTGTGTGTTTTCCAGAAAGTGAAAATGTGACTGTTTCCCAGAGGGTTATTTCTTCACATTTTCCAAAAAGGTATGAAACCCCCAAGTTGTCACGTAAAGTTGCAGCATGCAGAAGGTGGACCACAAATGCAGGACTCAAACACAGAAATATAACTTAGGACGGCAGCTTTATTACTGGGGAAACTTCACACGAAATAAACCACAAAAAAAAGAAAATAATAAGAAAAGAACACTGGACAACAAGAACTTAAACACTAGAAACGTGGAACTAGAATTAATATGAAAACCAGAATCCCAGCTGGGATTAATTAGACATAACGAGACAAGGGAAAGCAAAACTAGAAACACTGACATATGACATGGCACTGTCAAAGTAAAACAGGAAATGACATGAATATAGAGACACAACACTAACACAGTACAGAGAGACATCCCTGGACAGGGAAGACTAGAAACTAAACATGGGAACACAAAAACCAAAACCTAAGAACTAAAAAAACATAACCAGAATTAAACCGAAACAAAAGATACTGAGTTCACAGGCTCAGGACCATGACACACTTTTCATTAACCTATAAATTTAACGGCACATGTATGAAATCATCCACATTAAAAATATCTCTTACATGCCATAACATTTTATCATAAGGACAGAAGAAGCACACACATGATGTTATGAGGAGCATTCCACGTCTCCCTTCTTGGTAAGATTATTGATGGTGAGCTGAGCAATTTGTCTCTTAAACGAGACACAAAAATATCTTTTTACTCTGAGGACGTTCACGTTGCAATTAAGGGCGGCTTATTAATGATGCTCAGATGCGCAGAGAGAATTTCTGCTCTCGTTTATTCATCGCACATGACTTTTCCTCCCACAGAGAAATCACTGCTGGCACAAATGGACCAGTCACAGTTTAGCACATTCATTCACAGAGCACACATTTTCTTCACTTTAAAAGCTCGAGTCAGTGAAAAAGGATGAGTGGTTAAAAGGTTCTGATAACAAAGGAACCTATTTGCTTCGGTTACCTACAAATTTTCACAAATAACATGCAATCTCAGCTGTTACTTGCCTTTGAAACAGACTAATAGAATCAAGTTGGGATTTTTTTGTGCCACATATTTTTGTTGTCTACATTATCTATGCACTCATTATAGATTGAATCAATTATTTTGCACCTTAACTAATTTTATATCAGACAAATAAATATTTTAGCCACTAATATTTTTTGCATTTTGATAATAAACCGTTGGACAGTCTACGGCTTTATACCGTAAAAGTATACAGCAGTCACTTTATTCACAAGACACAATATGTTTGCTAAACAAAATCACAAACTTATCAATATACTTGGGAAAAATAAATTTGTATTACATAAACACAGTTTCTGTGAGGGGGAGGGTGGGGGGGTCCTCTTGTGGCCTCCAAATCGAGGCAAACGAAGGCTACATTTAGATGAGCTTTAGAACTGGGACCTGTAATGATGCATTCAGCCTTGAAATGCAGACTTTGGCTACAGCAGCCTCTGAATTGTGATGAAGCATGTGTACGCATGTACACCTGGAAAGTTTGATGCTCTTACTTGAGAAATGGGCAGCAGCAAAAGCAGTGAGATGATCTGGATGTCCTGTCCACACGCATACAACATTGGGCCGGCTGAACTGTGATTGATTGGCTGACAGCAGCTGGCTTTTGCAGGAGCCTTGTCTGAGTAATAGATGTTTCTACTGTTATGAACTTTATATGTGCAATAGCTTAATAAACTGTCACTTGATACAGTATGCCACTGCACATTTTCATTTATTTATATCAATCACTAAAATTTTACTTAAATCGTTTTAAACAATAGGTCATATTGTTTGAGTCACATTTTAATGTGCATTCTATAAAAATGTATGTATCAGATCAAATCATTTATTATTCATATTAAAAGCTTTTTACTTTTTTGCATTAGTAGGTGTTACTTTGATCCTGGTATATATTGCCATTGGCTAGATCATTCAGTTTGGTTCCAGGATTTTTACACTTAGTTTAGAGTTTTATCTTGCTTTTTGGAGGCTTTTATGTTGTGTGTGTGTGTGTGTGTGTGTGTGTGTGTGTGTTTTAAGAAATCTTAATTTTTGGTTATTGCTAGGTTGAGGTTTGATTCCTGTTTTTTTGTTTTTTCATTTTTTCCAGTAATGGAATGGTTAAAGTTATTTGTGAAATACAAACACAAGAGGCCTGCACTACAAAACAGGATTTGGTCTTATTTAGGTAACTTCAGGGTAACCCTGGGTTATCTGTAGGGAAGGCAGATCACTGCTTACCAGGGCATGCTATGGTAATTAATACTGCAGACCTGTACTGGAGGATATTTTGTTAGAGAGAAGATATCAACAGTAAGGAAATCTCCATTGACTGATTAATTGTCTAGAAGGTACTGTCACCAAGATCCTTCTGACCTCTGCATCAATAGTAGGAGGGTGTAAAGTTTATCAACAGCATCTAAAGTCTGTATTTCCTTTTGAGCATCATTAAAAAATATGGATTGTTAGGCACAACTTCCTTTTACAACTATTTTATTCTATAAGCATTATGAGACCACTGGGGCTCCAGTTGGAAGAATAAAACTCTGGAGTGCCTTACACAAATTGAAAGGTTTATATAATGGGATACTCAGTTATAATCTGTCAGATTCTCCTGTGTCTTAACGATAGAACTGTGATATCAGCTTTCTTTCCTGGCATCACATCACTGCTTTGTTTGCAGCAGCTGTGCTTCTTCCAGTTTGTATTATGTATCTAACCTTCTAATATTGAGACCTCTTCAAATGAGCCACTCTGCTGACAGTGCGCTTTCATATTTCCATACTTGTAATTGGTTATATGCTGCCAATGCCACATGTTTCTTTTGAACATACACATAGGTAACCTTGGGTTTACTTATTGAGGTGATAACCACGTTTGTGTGACCTCGTAGGCTGATGTTATGATATGTGAAGCAAAAGGACTCCTTGCTTATGTTGAACTACATTGCTGGTTTATTTATGTTTAGTTTCATTGGGTTTTATGTATTTTTTTTATTATTCTTACTCCCCAGTTGTCATGGTCCACAGTCCTTGCCGGGTGACCTGCCATGGTTGTGTATTGTGTGTGTGTCCATCAGTGTCCTGGTTTCCCTGGGACTCCAGGTATGAAGGGTGTTTTTCCCGCCATGAGACCTGGTGCACCTGGGGTGTAATAACCCACACTTGCTCACCAGGAGCGTTTGGGTCCGCCCTTCGCACTCCTGACACCGGTGTCCCTATAGTCCCATGTTCAGTGTGATTTATCTTGTTTCTTTGGTTTAGCGCTCCTGTTATTTTCTGTTTCAATTTGATAGCTTTTTACAAACTTTTGGATCTTGTGTTTATGAAGTTTTGTGATCATTTTAGACATCATTCTTAGAACCGTGCAACTCAATCTGATAAAAGGTTCTTTGTTTATTACTAGTTCCAATTTACACAGTGTGAATAGTTATGTGTAAGTTTTATGTATGTTTTCTTTTTATTTTTGACATGCTTATTTCGGTGTGTACCAGCTGCCTTTCAGTTTATTAGGAAACTGGGACCTGCAGCTCAGCCTGGAGTGACGGGAAGATTAGATTTGTGGATTTGTTTCACATCACTGCTGTTGTTGTGGCTATATTTTTCAGCTCCATTAGTAATGGTATTTTCTTAACAAGCAGTCCATTGTCATACTGATTATCTTCTTGTTTGCAGCTGCTGGGATGAAATCAGGGTGGATGTACAGAGAGACACCACTGCTGATATTTCATGAAGGCTGAATGATTAAGGGGGTTTCCAGGTTGTGCTTAAGGCTGCTGTACTTTACAGTGGTATGCTTTTGCTATTTCTGTGGTGTTTTTTTAACAAAGCTCTAGTTTTAAAATACTGTGCTCCTTTCAAATGCGTATTTCTGAATAACTCGTCAAAGTTATAGTTTACTATCATACAATGATAGTAACCACAGTATTCAATAAAAATTACTCTAATCTTTGCACACATTGGGGGCTCTGCCACGTGCCAGCTGGTTGTAGGGCACCTGGGACACTACCTGTGGTTCTCAGGGGGCTCCTGCACTTTGACTGTAGGTGCTATACCTGGGGCCTCCCTCTTCCTGGGGTGTGCATGTGGTTGCACTGAGCAGGGGTTTTTATCTCATAGTTGAGAGGTTTGCTGGGATAAAAACTGGAAAGTCTGGTTGATCTTAACTGCATCATTATTTGGCTGTTTCAGTGTGTGCCTTGGGCCGGTTTTTCACATGTGTATTTTGGGATAAAGTCAGTCAGACGAGGTCCACAAACTGGCAATCCAGTGGAAAAAATAATCCTGTTTCTGATCAAAATGCCTTAACTAAAGCCACTAATTATCTGAAGACATGGTGAGGGCCTCTTCACCTATTTAATGCGGCTGCTTATGCTCTTCCAACACTTTTCAATAGAAAATGTAATGACAGTCTGATACAGAACTCATTTGTGCCGACAGAAACGCTCTCCGGAGTCATATTAACTGTATAAGAAATAATCTGTCATCCTCTCAGAACCATTGGGGAATATCTTTAGCTATTCTGACACCTCATTAACTTTATCTAGTGTGTTCAACTTTTCAAGAACTGGAAGGCATCAACTCTTCATCACCTGCAAACCTTTGCTTTTGCTAATGAGATGTGTGCACAGCTGGTGGAGAATATACTGTAGAATATCAGGCTGACTTTGGATTCCAAGAAAAGTATCTTGGCAACCACTGGTTTCTTTTTCTAGCTCTGCTCTCCCAGTTCATTTGAGTGGCTCTATACTCACAGTGTGCCCCCTTCCTGAAAAGGATTTTACATAATTGAGGATGTATTCCACCTTCAGGAAGCAATCTTAAAATTCAACATTATGATCCGGGGGATCAATCCTCTAAACAATATGTTCCGCCACCAGGGCCATAGCTGCCTAGTCGAAATGGTGACTGTTCAGCTTTTCAGTAAGATGTATTGTTCTACATTTAGGATTGCATTTAAAAATGTGCATGTAAGTACACTCCTGGATGCTATGTATAATTATTAAAGAAAAAAAATCTAAACTATTGGAAGTCTGTAAATTTATGAGCTGGGCATTGCCTTTGACCATGAATTAAGTAACTCAGTATGGATGGAAAATTTATTAGTATGTTATATGATTATTCATAATATATATAATAAGATATATTAGCTTAATAGCTTAATTTCATTAACAAGCTGTAACAAGCTAGACGTTTTTCAGCTGGTTGATGTAAAAACACAACAGAAGCATAGCTTTTAAATTAGAACCATGAGTGTGAACTATTTCCAAAAACGTAGCGACAGACAAGCGAATCTGATCTAACAAAATGACACATGCATACCTACTTTCACTCTGTGTATGGAGAGCAGACAGACAGACTGTGTGAGTCAGCTAGGCTGGAGGTGACTGGATTGACAATGAGCAGACTTGTATTGCGCTCTGGTGATTCTTCCCCTCTTCAAGGCTGAGTGAAGGAGTCAACACCACTGCCAGCTGCTGAATAGCCTTCCTTTGTATGAAGAGATGTTTTTGGTTTGTCTTCAAGGTTGACTGTGAACAGAGTCATAAACAAGCCAAGAAAACTTTTCTTCTAGCTGCAAAATATAAAGGGGTAGGTTAACACAAAGGTAAAACTTAATGGCAGAGAGAAACCCGGCTTGCAATGAGTCACAATACAGACCTTGCGATCATTACATCATACCTCATATGCTTCAAACTTCAATAGAAAGAATTTACGATATGTTGAACTTTTATCATCCTTGAAATATACTTTCTGTTGATGTTATGCCTCCCTGTCAATGCCATCTATCCTGCCAATGCATACATCAGGGCAAGGATGCAATTTTCATTTCAAATTCAGGAAAGGCCACCAAAGAAAACTGATCGAGCCAAAACTAAGAACCCAGCTAACATTAGATCCAGGCCTGAATAGCTTTTTGAAAATTTTCATCAGAGATGTATTTTTGATGTACACAAAGTGGGGAAAAAAAGGTAAATCCATTAGTATATTCATATATAAATGTTCACTTAAGCTGGAATTTAATGACAACTTGAGCTGTTAAAAATCGTTGCTTCTATGTTGATTTGCCTGCCAAAAAGCAAGTGCTTTTATTAAAACGATTTGATGAGAAAGTGGGCCGCCAAGTTTGATGACGTGTCCATTGAAAAAGGAAACGCCACTCAGGAAAGCTCCTCTGTCACCGTGTTACATCAGTACAGTAAAAGGCAATTACACATGTTATTCACTGCTGCGTTTCGAAATGTTTTGAAAAACTGAAAAATGACTGTAAGTAAACATAAAAATAGACAATTATGTAGGCCATTGCTAAACAAAATAATGAGTATTTTCAACCTTATATAACAGCATGATGTGGCAAAGAGAGAGGTGGAAAAGGCAACAAAGGGCACATAATGAGTTTAATGTGAGACTGGATACTGAGAAATAAGAGAAACTTGTAAGACTTGGCAAGACGATGGATGTGATAAAAAAAACTAAAAAGTAAGGGAAGTGTGTAAAGATGGCAGGAGTACTTTGTGGAGCTGATGGATGAAGAAACTGGGATAGATGGAGGAAAATCATTGAACCGGATTTTTTTTTCATGCATGATATATATGCGTTTGTTTTATGTACCAGGCAAACATAGCAACGACTTTAGAATGAACAATTAATGCATCAAATCTTCACATTTCTAAAGTGCTCAATTCCGTACAGTTAATAGTATGATAAATACATTTTTTAAAGTATTGCAAAATGTTAAGTTTAAAAATAAACCAGGTTATTCTGCAATATAATTTTTTACTCTGACACAGCAATTCTTTTTGGCCTAATGAAAAACTGAAACAGAGTGGATTACCGTGTAATCGTATCGTCACACTGACAGTCATAAGTACTCCAATAGGATGAGTAATTTAAGTGCTGAAAGTGAATGTTTGTGCTGTGGACTGTTTCACGATGCAGCGCTAAATATCAAAGGGAGAGAAACATTTTTATCCCCACCAGAGACTATTCTTTACCAGGGGCTGGCATGTGTAGACAAGAAAGGGAGGGGGGATTTTCCCCTGGGTGAATAGCGCCATGGTTCTAAGTGTTAAACAAAGCCAGAGTCTACTGCCTTCAAGTCCACATGCAACTATAACCACATCACAATAACAATTCCTGTGTGCGCGTGTGTGTTTGTGTGTGTTTCTGTGTGTTATCTATCCATCATGTGTCCCAGTGGATGTGGTTATCTATCATGTAATATGGTGTTAAAGAGAGAAAAATGGTCATCCTTTTGCTACATTCTTCTTTCCCCCAAGGCAGCCAAAACACACACACACACACATTTACTCTCACTCACTAAATCGCCTCCTGAAATGAATCATGGGATGTCAAATGAGACCCACTACAATCAGTCAACCTGCTTAACAACCCAGAGGGAGCACAGAGAAGGTGGGCTTCTAGTAATGCATGCACACAAACTGACACACTTTGATGATACACATAATAATGACAATGTCGCCACACACTTTAAAACACGCCCACATGCAGACAAGCAGTATCATTTGATTTACATATTCACTATGTTCCCTTTAACACACAGTTATTCACGTTCATCTCATTGTCTTGGTCTCTCTTCCAGCTCACACAAACACTGTTTGTGTATCTGATGGCAGTAGAGGTTTCAGCAGGTTTTCTCTCCTGCAAATGCTGAGATGAGTTTCCTGCTCTAATTGAATAATAAGGAAGCAGCTCAGGAGGGAAATCACAGCAAACAACAGGAAGTGCAGACAGAAGGATGGTGTGTGTATGAATATCTACAGAGCATCTTGTTTCATTTTGCACATAAACAAAATGCAGCACATGTTTTAGCTTACATATATCATGTTATTAGAGAGTGCACCTGGAATTTTTACTTGTAGTTGCTTTTTGGAACACCATGACATGCTCAACATAACAGGCTTTACCAATAGTTATGTCGCCCTTGTAGGTATTTATGCCCAGTCGGAGACTTGCATATTAAGTAACTGCTGGCATGGTTTGACCTGATTCCTATGTTTTTTGTTTTTTTTTACATGTATTCTTTTTTCTAGAAAATAATAAAAAGGTTACTGTCCTTCTCTTTTGTTAAGGATTCAAAGTCCCTGACAGCATGAAATGATCATAGAATATCTCTGAACTAATAACCTACAGTAGCTCAAAACTTTAATAGCAATAATAAGTCAAGTTTCTCAGATATTCAGATTAGTGATGTGTCGGTCGCGAACGAAACGGCTCTAAGAGCCGGATCTTTGAAGTGAACGATGTGAGTCAGCTCCTTTTTTTTTTCTCGCCCTCTCTCTCTCTCGCACTTATTTTCACTTCACTCATGGCGTGAGCTTGGTGCTTTGCGCTGAGCAGCTACAACAACAGGAGAGAACATCATCACATTAAAAAGGTATGGTAATCATCCACAACTATTTTCAGTTGCGGACAATAAAAGATTTAGAAAGTTTATTCATTTAGTGAATCCTATGTTTCGCGTATTTTAATTTATATTTTATTGTGTTGTGCTTTGCAGTGTTTTGTGTTGTTTCACTTAAAATTTGTTTAAAAGGAAAAAGCTGAAAATTTAAATAGCTAAAAGTTAAAATGTAAATGATGGTTTTTGTATTTTATAATTTTTTTATTACATTATGTGGAGTGAATAAATAAAATTATATTTACGGTGGCCCCTAGAGACAAAGCATGTACAAACTCCAAAACACATATAAACTCCAAAACACATTCTTTGTGTTTATTCTGCATTTACTTCACTATATTGCATAAATGTCAGTTACAAGCTAAACTTCCTAGGACCTGGCGTTCACATATATGGACATCACATTTTGCGTTGTCTAGACCAAAATAATAAATTTTGCTCTACAAGAGCCTGATATCTAGGAGTGGGTTTAGGTAATCGATCTATCGATTAAAATCGATTCTAGCTTGGAAAACGTATCGTATTCATTAAAATCCCGAATCGATTTTTGTAAATATAAATTTATTTCGCCTGAAACGCCAGCATGTCAGATTAAACCTAACAACATTTTAACAACCACCAAATGGCTAAAACAGTAAATAAGAGCAGGTACACGGATTCTGCACAACAA